>CAUYRH010039169.1:0-17174 GCA_963574655.1 Perodicticus potto
ACATATTCTTCTTAGCAAAGTATCTCAAGAATGGAAGAAAAAGTATCCAATGTACTCAGCCCTACTATGAAACTAATCTATAGCTTTCATATGAAGGCTATAATCCAATTATAGTATAAGAATATGGGGAAAGGGGCAAGGCAGAAGGGGGGGAGGATGGATGGAGGGAGAGTAATTGGCAGGATCACACCTACGGTGCATCTTAGAAGGGTACAGGTGAAACTTACTAAATGCAGAATATATATGTCTTAACACAAAAACTAAGAAAATGCCATGAAGGCTATGTTAACCAGTTTGATAAAAATATTTCAGATTGTGTATGAAACCAGCACATTGTACCCCATGATTGCATTAATGTACACAGCTATGATTTAATAAAAAATATTAAAAAAAATTAATGTTATGATTGAGATTGTATCAATGATTATTGTCAATTCTTGGCTTGAATTCGTCCCCCCAAAAGTGTAGAGTTCAGCACAGCAAAAGCATTGAACATTGATAATCAAACTTGATGATTTCATTATTTTCATATATTTCTCATATATATTTCATTGTATCTCTGAGTCTAATTTTTATGACTAACCATCTTGATTCACCATACCCAGAGATGCATGCTCTCTCCACACACATAAACCAATTTTAGTCTTCAGCACATGTTATGGGCAAAGTCAACCAAGATGAGTTTTAAATGGATTGTTAAAATGATAAAACTAAAATTAAAATCTTTCATAATATACACAATATCAGAGACTAGATTTTTATTTTCTAAATTACGTTTTATTCTATATGTTCATTATGATCCAATCTAAAGTGCCTTTAAGCCCTCAAATAACTCAACCTCTAAAAAAAGATCTATGGCGTCTTACTGCTTTAGGATACTAGTGACCCAAGAAACATTTCATAAAGCACAATGAAAAGGAACACAAAGTATGTCTACTTTAAAATTAACGATGGTTTCAATACTGGCAGGTTGATTCTAACATAGGTGACAGGGAGATAGATAGATAAAAAGAAATATAGTTATCTGAAACATTAAAACATATTTAATCATTTTAATAACGTATTCCACTGAATATCTCCATACCCAAGACAACTGACATCTTTATGTGACTGGATTAATGATTTTCATTTTGTTCTCAATTTTCTACAGTAACCAGAGATCAAATTTTAATATACCACTCAGTTAAAGTCACTAATTATTTTTAAAGTGCAGAGGGAAGGATTCTGTCAAGGATTTGGTTGGTGAGACCTGAGCTATATTCTGGAGGAGTCATAAATATGTCTCCCTTAGTGTCTTTTTTCAAATATGCTGAAGTTTAAATGGATTTGATGCCTTTTTCCAGTAGTTGGGCATGGATCATTAATGGTCCCCAGGACTTTAAGTATTTCCTGCACTAGAAAACCAAGTATGGAACTGGCAGACTGCTGGCCCAGGAGTCAAAGGGTCAAGAGACCATGGACTTGTTGAGGGAAACTCTATTTGAGGATGGGAGTGAGTGAGTGATGTATAATTACCCATCTTAGTTAAAGCCATGAATTAATTTAAATACAATGAGTGCTCTTTAAAGGGCGGTGTTCTAAAAATAAATGAGGATAATAATGTAGAGGTTAGAGTGAAGAAGCTAGACTTAGGGTCTACAAATTGGTGTTTACAAAAATCTTAGATTCTATTTCCTACAGCATAAATGTTAACAAAACGTGGTGTCTTGCTAAGTTAGAGTTATTCTGTCTTCCAAGTTCTGGTTAAAATAAAGACCAACAATGTGTTTCCAAAGCCAACTGAAGTCCATTCCTGGACAGTTTCACTAATTCTTATTTTAATTACTAAGAAAAAAAGTTACACAAATCAAAAGTAATTCCAAAAATGGGTCAACAGAAGAAATTAATATTCTGGCTAAGAAAGAGCATGGACTTTGAAGTTGGGCAAAATTCACTACCAGGATGAGTTGGTCTTGTGATTTCTCCAGGCTTCCTCTGTAAATCAGAGCAGCAATGCTTACATCATAGGGTTGTTATAAGTTCTAAGTGAGATAATGTCTATAAAGTACTCAGTATTTGTATTAATTATCTATTGCTGTGTAACAAATTATCCTCACATTAGGTGGATTAAAACAATGACTATTTGTTACCTTACTATTTCTGGGTCAGAAATCTATGCTTAAATTCTGTCAGAAGGCTGCAGCCAAGGATCTAAGTTCAGAAAGATGTTCTCTCAGGTGTATTCACGTAGGCCTCCTCTCTCAGAGCTAACTGTTGGCTGGAGGCCTCCTGTAGTCTTTCCTCACATAGTCTTTCCACAGAGCTGCCTGATGACATGGAAGGTGACCTCCCCCAAGAAAGAGAAAGAGTGTTCAATCTAATCTGAGAAGTGCCATCTCATCACTTATGCCAAATAAATTTACTCTAGAGAAGGGGATATAAACCAGGATGTGCTGTGCATGGTACTGGGCCAGGCACAGTGCTGAGTTCTAATAGCTGTTACCTAAACTGCTAACTCACTTTCTAAGTAGACAGATTACCATTGCTTTTTTTTTTTTTAAATAGAAGCACTATTTATTATAGCCAAAAAGTGTAAACAACCCTGATGTCCAACAGATGGAAGAAAAATAAAATGCGTATGTCCACATAATGCAATATTACTCAGTCATAAGAAGAAGTGGAATAGTGACATATGTTTGTCAATAAAAAAGAAGCCATACTCTGTAAAATAATTTAAAGAGGTTGATTCTGAGCCAAATTTGAGGACCATGACCCAGAGCCACATCAGGAAGCCTTGAGCAAGTAGCCTCGTTACAGTGTAAGTTAGACATTTCAGGGAGACAGGAAGCATGGGTAACGTCATAAATCAATATGTGATAAGCATCCAATGGTGTGAACTCAGGTCAAATCCTAGAACTTCCCTCAGAAGTTGACTGACTGGACCTCCTCTTGGCCAAAAGGATCCCTGAAGCAAGATCCTGTTGGTGTTTTTTGATACCCCTTGTCACAGCAAACATAAGAATAGCAACCTTTATATGGAGCTCGTTATGTGCTAAGCAGTGTTCAGTTTTCATACATTTTAACTAATTAAATTCTTAAAAATGATGATGCTCCTTTTATAGATGAGAAAAGAAAGTGACAGAGATATTAAGTAACTTACCTACAAGTGACAGAGCTATTGTGCTGCACCTGTGATTTGAACCGAGGCAGATCCCAAGCCTGGGATCCTAAATGTTGTGCTGTGCAACCTTTTATGAATCTGATGACAGCTAAGAAACCTTTTCTAGAAAAAGATACAAGGGCATGTTTTCCATATCCTTTTAGAGGGTTTTCAAAAACCTTGAAGTCCACAGATGGACACCTGAATTGGAATTCCTGTCTATAACTTGAACTTGAGTAAAATTAATGTAAGGCTAGATTTGTGCATTATATAAGCTGGTAGTATGAGAAAAGAAATAGATTGTGAATCAGTACAATGGCAATTGGATTCCCACTCAGTAGGCAAGCAAGTCATTTAACTTGAAGTCACTGGTTTTTTTTTTTTAAATCTATAAAATGAACATACTGTCGGAGGGAATATAGACTGGTATAGCCATTATGGAAAATAGTGTGAAGGTCCTTAAAGAAATTAAAAATGGAACCACCATACAGCCCAATAATCCCTCCTCTTGCTATATCCCCAAAGGAGATGAAGTCTCCATCTCATAAAAATATTTGCACTCTTATGTGTATTATAGAATGTGTATTATGTATTATGTGTCATTCTATGATACACATAAATGACATAAATATCTATCAATACATGAGTAAAGAAAACATACTTTGAGTATAAATATCTATCAATACATGAGTAAAGAAAATATACATTGTATATATGTATATACAATGAAATATTATTCAGCCTTGAAAAAGGTTTTGCCATTTGCTAACACATGGATGAACCTGGAGGACATTGTGTTAGATAAAATAAGACAGACTCAGAAGTAAAAACATTACATGATCTCATTTATATGTGGAATATATTTCTAGAAGAGTTCAGATATAGATAATGAAATGGTAGTTACCTTGGGGCGGGGCAGTTGAGAAGAGAAAATGAAACGTAGATCATATACAAAATATCGGATATGTAGGATGAACAATTTAGAGACTTATTAATGTACAACATGAGGACAAAAGTTGATAAAATTGTAGTAAGAATTTTTTTTAATAAGTAGATTTTAGTAGATCATGTCACAAAAAATAGCTAAATAAGAGGATAGCTATGTTAATCTACTTTGCTACAGTAACCATTTTACTATCTGTATGTACCCCATAGCATTATGTTGAAAACCTCAAATATACACAATGAAATTTATTTTCAAAAATAAATAAAATATTTTGAAAAAACAGACACAATAAGCCTTCCTCTGTGTAAGCACCAATATACACTGAGTATAAAACCTGCACCTTAATACATTGCCTGTGCCAAGCACAGCTCCAAATGTTTTTCTTATAAAATTTCACTTAATACTTACAGGGGTCCCTCCCTCTCCAAAGCGACGAAGTCCGATTTGAACCAAAGCAGTCTGGTTTTGCAGTCTGAATTCTTCAATGCTATACACCATCATCCCTTGGCACTGGAGTAAATACACATACATGAGAACACTCCATAAATAGCAAAGTGCTAAAATATTCCAGATGTGTAGTTGAAAGAGAAATGGAATTTATTTCCATCACAGTCATGCAACCTCACAGCTGTATGATGTAAATAAGACATTTAACCTCTTTGTACCTCTCTGCTCCCTTAGCTGTCAAAAAGGAAAAATCATGCATATCCTTTTTCTTAGTGAGATTGCCTATAGGAAGGCACTTAGTATTAAATAATAAATGAAGTATTAAATTAACATAGGCTCTCTTCTCATGTACATTTGTAGTTCATCTGATTCAATTGACAAAGATCCTAATAATGGCTGAATAGCATTTCAACAGAACAAAATCTGAGAATTTTTTATAAAGAATAATGCTCAGAAAATAGCAAACCCTGCACATTGCTCATATCTGTTATATTTGGATTTTAAAGTGTGTTTGTAACACGGTACTACCAAATGCTTGACTTGTCTTCAAAACATCCAGACCCATCTAGAGGGCAGTTAAAATGTTTGAGGATCAATTTGACTTCTTCCTGAAATTTTCTCTGCATTTTCCATAACAGACAATACTTTTTAATCCTATTTTTTTTATTTTAAAAGACACTGAATAGATTAAATGCTAGTTAGTATGATGAGGCTTCACTACACACATAATAAAAAAGCATCATGTATAGTGGTGAATGTTGACTATGAACTCAGGCTGCCTAGGTCCAAATCCCGACTCTACCACATGTAGTTTATGTGACTTTAAGCAAGTTGCTTCAGTGCTTTTCACCTGTCGTCCTCAAGCCCTGGCTGGTAGGCTGGTAGGCTGGTACCAGTCTGTGCACAGCAGGAGGTGAGTTGCAGTCAAGTAAGGGAAGCTCCATCTGTATTCACGCCCCTCCCCCCCATCACTGCCTGAGCTCTGCCTCCTGTGAGATCAGGGGCAGCATTAGATGCTCCTAGGAGAGCGAAACCCCCTGTAACCTGCACATGTAGGGGATCCAGGTGGTTCTCTCCCTGTGAGACTCTAATGCCTGATGATTAGGCACCGTCGAGTTGCAGGAAAACAAGGTTTAGAGCTCACACTGATTTTGCATTATGGAGAGCTGTATAATTATTTCATAAATATGTAACACATTGCAATGTAATAATACTAGAAATAAAGTGCACAATACATTTAATGTTCTTGAATTATCCTGAAACCATCCCCTACACAACCTCCAGTCCATGGAAGAATTGTTTTCCATGAAACCAGTTCCTGGTGCCAAGAATGTGATGACCACTGCATTTTACCTTCTTGTGTATCTGTAAAATGGGAGACAATAACTACAGTAACCTCTGAGGATTGTGATGCGGGGGGAGTGAGCTTTGTACACGAAATGTATAGAACAGTGCTTGTTACTTAATAGCATTCAGTAAACATGAGTTTGGATATTTGTATGTCTTGAAACCTTTTCTCTTTGTCTCATTTTAAAACTCATAAAGCAAGAAAACTGTTGCATTTTGTTTCTGGTTAGGATTGTAATACATTCTCAAGTTGCTTGGAGAGCGTTTTGAACTCTGTAGGTGCTATGAATCTACAAAGGGTAACTGTTGTTCCAGTTTTAAAAGAGAAAAGATAATTACTATGTGGTCTTTTCTTTTTTTCATGAGGAGCATTAGTCAACAAAGTTGGTTGTTTTTTTTTTTTTTTTTTTTTCCCTTAGCGCCCACGGAGGTGGTGTAAGCTACTGCCGAATGATTCAAAGAGTATAGAAAGCTTGATTCCAGACTGAAGTGGAACATTTTCTCATATTAGATTTTTTTTTATTCTCAGTTAATATAAGGGTACAAACAACTAGCTTACGTTGTTTGCATTTGTTAGGTAAAGTTTAAGTTATCAGAATTTTTGTACTGCTATATAACAGCAGCAGTGTCAGTTGTCATGTGGGGAAAAAAAAGACTATTGATGAGAAACATGTAGTATTTAACCTAGTGTACATCCAGAATCTGTTGTAGACTGCCTCTCCCCTTAAGAAAAATAAAATCATGCATTTTTCTTTGCATAATTTGTCTACAATTGGCTTCTGTTTTATATGAAGCTCAGGACAGCTTTCCACCAAATATATTACCAGTTTTATTTCCTTATAGGAAACAACAAAACTACAGACTTGTTTTGAATTAGAATTTTCCCTCTGTCATCACTGGGGACTATCTGAACCCTCCTATTGCCAAAGCTCCTGCTTTCTGACACTACAGAGACTGGCTCAAGGGAAAAATCAATCTGAGTTTATAAAATAAATAAATTACTATTAGTAAAAGATTATGACTAATAGGATCCTGTCATTAACTAGACTCACATTTAATTAAAGGAACAAAGTGTCATGGGCTCATTCTGAACATCATAAAAGTTTCTTTAAAGGCAACCACCCACCCCCACCACCACCAGTGTCTAAATTTTAAAATCAAACAGAAAGTGATGATTAGTTTTTTTGCTAGTTGAATACAACTGGGCCGTGAGCCTTATTTAGCAAGACTTCTTGAGTGACTATCCAGACTAAGATCAACCCCAAAGAATGGATAGAGTAGGATGTATTTTGGGTGAAAATTAAGGAGGGAGTTGGGGGAAGAATTGTAGTATTCTTAAGGTGGAACAGGAACAGCCTCCACATGCCTAAAGTTTTGAGAACCCATGTGCCTTCCATGTACCACTAATGCGTCAAAAAGATCCCATAGGAAAGATGAAGGGGATGGATTCAAGCCATAGCTTAGGTGAAATTTACAGCTGAGTCTTAGAGCTTGGTCTTGTCAATGAAGGCAGAGCCATGACCCAAGGCAGCAATGATGGAAAGATGGGAAATGTTCCTCAGTGAAATTATTGCCTCTGTCCATTAAAACGGGCAATACATATACCACCAATGGAGGCCAGAAAAATCATTAGTTTCCTTATATTAGGATAGTAAGTCTCTTCCCCTAAGAAAAAGGAGAAAAAAAGGAACTTTATATTTGACTACCCCAAATAATATGAGTTTGAGGTATTTCAACGGATAAGGTTAAACTTTTGCCTCCTAAGCACAAAACTCAAATAAAATTACATCTGTATGTCAGAATTTGGTGCAATACACTCCATTATAGAGGACAAGAAGAAAAAAAAGGGAGTGCTTACCTAATTGGGGTGGGGGGGAAGAGTAAAGAGAAAGAGATTTGCAATTAATGCATTATAGATTCTCAAGGGCAAAAGTTCTATTGCTTTCATTTTTATCATCTTTCCTCTGAGAGTGGCCTGAACTTTTACAAGTTGGATTTGGAAGCCCTGCTTAAAGTTTTGCAAAACCTAGACCCACTGGTGCTCTGTTCCATGTATTGATTGCACCTTTCATATTTAAAATAAGATTTGTGTCAAACATCTGAGTTAAACATGCTTCTGAGTTTTTAAAGCATTAAGCTCCTTTGCTGTTTGCTTATATTTTCCTTTTTTGTTACTACTCTCATAGCCAACTGCCAAGGCAGCAACTGAAATGAAACCAATTCAATTTCCAGACATTGGGTCTGCTGCGTTTCCCTGGCAAATGAGGGTTATAATATGAGAGAATGAATGTTGCATGTATCTTAAGATCGACTTATTCAAATAATTGCTTGTTTTATGCATTACAAAATGGGTCACTTGATAAAACAAGTTTTCTGAGGCCAACTATCAATTTTTTTGTTGTAATTTTAGGGACTAGGTCTTGCTTTGTTGCCCAGGCTCTACCAGGTGACCAGAATATAATCACAGCTAACTGCAACCTTGAACTGCTGGGCTAAAACAATCTTCCTCCCTCAGCCTCCCAAGTAGCTAGCACTAAGCATGTGCCACCATGCCTGGCTAACTTTTAAAAAATATCTGCAGAGATGGGGGTTGGGGGTTCTCTATATTTTACTCAGGCTAATCTTGAACTCCAGGTCTTCAGCAATCCTCCCACCTTGGCCTACCAAAGTGTTGGGATTATAGGTATAAACTTGACCCCTACTATCAAATTTAATAACAACAACAAAAATTGGAAGAAGAATTGGGATCTAGAAGAACAACAGTCTATTAAGATCATTGTCTGATATTATTTGATAATCTAAATATTAAAGAGAAGTTATACCTTTAATGAATGAACAGGTAGGCTCGGTGCCTGTGGCTCAACGGCTAAGGCACCAGCCACGTACACCTGAGCTGGCGGTTCGAATCCAGCCTGGGCCTGCCAAACAACAATGATGGCTGCAACCAAAAAGTGGCTGGGCGTTGTGGCGGGTGCTTGTAGTCCCAGCTACTTGGGAAGCTGAGGCAAGAGACTCGCTTGAGCCCAGGATTTGGAGGTTGCTGTGAGCTGTGATGCCACGACACTCTATCCAGGATGACAGATTAAGGCTCTGTCTCAAAAAAAAAAAAAAAAAAAAAAGAATGAACAGGTAAACCAGCACTAAACCAGTGCTGTCAAGTAGGAACAGGGAAGACCCAAAGTTTATAGTAGGGGGAGCTTAGAACAGGAGCTCAGGACAGGTCTCTATATGTTCATTTTAGACAAATGTTGATTGGACATTTATCATGTACCAGACACTATTCTAGGCACTGAGAGATACAAAGTCACTACCCTGATGTCAAAAGAAATAGATAAGAAATTGATATATACATTGAAAAAGAAACTGGTAGTGTGTGTGTGGGGTGCCTCTTTAATAGGATAAAAAGAGAAGGAGAGATACATTTTGTAGATAGAGGGGACTGCTCATTTGTAAGATCCAAGGAAAAAGTAGTAGCGCTACAGTTAACAATACAGTATTAGTAGTTTAAAATAGGTTAAGAGGTTAGATCTCATGATAAGTGTTCTTACCAAAAGGAAAAATATAATCCAAAAAACAAAACAAAGAAAAACCCTAATGCATCAAAGTACACAGAGAAAATCTGAAGGTAATAGATATGTTTCATAACTTGGTTATATTGATGGTATCACTGATTTATACCTAAGCCCAAACTCGCGGAGGCATGAGCATTAAGTGTGTGCAGTTTTTTGTATATTAATTATATCTCAATTGTTTTTTAGAAGAAAGGAAGAAAAGGATCTGAGAAAGAGCCTGGAGAAACTTTTGAGGGAATAAGTTGAAACCAATAAACAACCAGCATACAATGGCAAGGGAAAGATAAATCTGGAAGCATAGCAGTGGCTGCCTTATGCAGGATTTTGAAATTTGTCTAAGATCCATTAAAATTGTCATCAAATAAGCTTTAATCATATAAGATAGTATTTATAACTTTTGCAAGTTTTATTTACTAAGGCATATTTACATTTACTAAGGTATAACTTGGGGGCCAAAAAGCTCATATATTTGAAGTACCTCATTTGCTAATTTTTAATAAATTTATAGATTTAATTTCCGTTGAGTAGATTCCTGGGAGTGGCATTTCTGGGTTGTATGATAAGTGTGTGTTTCACTTTCTGAGAAACTGTCAACTGCTTCCCAAGGGTCTACACCATTTTATGTTCCCACTAGAAATGGGTGAAATGGGTAAGAGTTCCAGTTTCTCCATATCTTCACCAACATTTGGTATTATCTACCTCTGGAAAGACAGAAATTATAGGGCTAGGATCCCCTGGTTCTCTGTACTTTTTTTTTTGTCCTGACTGAGAAAGACAGAGTATCTTGACTGCTTTGTGACCCAGCCAGATGCAAAATTGACTCTAAGTTGGGGCTGAACATTCCCAGTCACTAAAGAAGTTGTTTAGGTCACTGTCCAAAACACTGAAAGACCAAACATGTTGCTAAATATGTAGAAACTGCTTGATACAGTCTATTGTTGACATTTTCTGATGTATTTTGTATTATAGTCAATGAAATCTTCATCCCTAGAATTTCCGGGTTTTTTTTTTTATGACGTCTATTTCTTTGGTAAATTTCTCTTTCATATCCTGAATTGTTTTTCTGATTTCTTTCTATTGTTTGGTGAAATTGTCTTGATTCTCATCCAGCTCCTTTAAAATGAAGTTTTGGGATTATTTTTTCAGGCTTTTGTAAATTTTTTTGAGAAGTCCTGTTTCTGGAGAACTATTGTGTTCCTTCAGAGGTCTTTTTTTTTTCCCTCATGTTTCCAAATTCATTATATTGATATCTATGCATCAAGTGTGACAGTTTTTTCCCTACATTTTTGAATTTGATTTCATAAGAGAGGACGTTTTCCTGAAGCCTATAGGGTTGGGTAGAACATTTGGCTTTGATTTTGTGTGAGTGTAGTAATGTAGTCTCTGTATGATTTCTTTGGCTATAAGTGGTGACAGTATTGTCTATGATTTCTTTGGGGGCTTATCGTGTGGTTGGTAGTGGAGGCTGTGGTAGAGTTTTTCTATGAGATGGGACACTAGTTAGGTCAGTCTTCGTCCCCAGCAGTGCCAGTGGTATGCCTGTCCTTGGGCCCCAGGATGGCATATGTTGGCACCAGTGCTAGTAGGTGCAAGGCTGATTCTTGGGCCTCCAGAGGGCTTGCTTGGGTTCTGGCAATAGCAGCTATGAGCCAAGTGAGACGGCAAGTCCTTGAGGCCCTGGGAAGTGGTGTGTTTTGGGTAAGGGCAGTAACATTCGGGAGATGACCCTCTGAGACTTAACAGGCTCATGCTGGTTGGTGTTGGCAATGCTTGTGATGGGTTGGGTGGACCAGTCCCCAGACCTGCAGGTGGCATATGTGGGTGGGTACAAACTGTGTTGGTCGTGGCAGGTCGAGTGAGCCTGACCTCAGATTCAAGGAGGAGTTCCCTGGTGTTAACCATGGTGGACTGAGCTGGACAATCTCCAGGTCCTGATTCATGTGCTTGCATATTGGGGATCATGGTACTAGGCTGGGCTGTGTCTTCTGGCTCCCAGGTGGTATGTAAAAGTGCTGGCTATGGTGTATAGAATGAGTGAGCCCAGGCCACCAGTAGAATGCTGAGGTGGAGGTGGCAGCAACTGTACTGAGACCCTGCTTGTTACCCAGGGCAGCTGTGGGTAGGCAGCTAGAGATGCTCGGATTTTGCTTATACCTTGGCCCACAGCCAGTCTGTAGCCACAGTGCTTGTAGGTAGTGGAATTTTTCCTTGGGACACATGAGAATGTACAGCCATCCCTCTGTGGGGGTGGGGACAGGATTGGTGCTCATGGCTTCATCCTTATCTTCAGTTTCAGGGCAGGACACAGTGCAATGGGGTGAAGGCTGTGATCTCAAATGGCACCATGCCGCATTACCCAGGCCTCAGGTGGTGGGTCCAGGATAAGCCTCATTATAGCAATGTCTTTGTGTGGTTTCTGGGGCGCTCCCTAAGATAGTCTCAAGGGCTGATGAGTGCAAAGAGGCTCTCCCAGGGCTAGGATGGTGGGAGTCTGTAGTGGGAATGTGGACCCCTGGGAGCTCCCCTCTTACCCTTTCCCTGCCTTCAGGATTCTCTCCCTTTTCTTAGCCAATCTCAGCTGAGCAGGCTGCCTCTTTTCCTTCCATTTCATTGTTTTAGGTATTTTCTATTATTTCTCTGTTGAATTCCAGTGTCTGCTCTTGGATGATCTATTTGAAGTGTAATCATGTTGGTTCTTCAGTGGAGGAGGCAAATAAAATACGCCTCTAATCAGCCATCTTGAATCTCTCCTGGTTTCTCTGATTTTCAGATGGACTCCTATAATCTATTTTCAGAAATTTATGTTCTAGTAATTCATTTAGGAGCAACAAAATCTCACTCATCATCCTATTACAAAGTAATGTGGAAAAAGAGAATGGTTTACTTTATTTACATTTTCATGGAGTAAAATAAAACGACAGGCATAAAGCACTTAGGGAAATTTTACTGAAACATAGGTAATGACACAAAAGAGCCTAGTAATATGTACTGATAGCACCTTCATCCTGTGAACTAGATTGAGGGTGCCGGCCCAAGGGATCGCAAAGGGCCTTTTGAATTGACGGTCCTTTGCATAGATTTTATTAAATTTGGTTTCCACAAACCCTTCCAAGATTAATGTTCAAATCAGGGACCTTATTAAAATAGGAAGAATAAAAATAAGAATAAGCACCCTATAGATAACAATAACTAATCTTGGATTTAAATATTCTTTTCAAACTTCAACAAATACTATCACTATTTGTAATTTGATTTTTATAAAAGTCATACTATGTCTAATGGAAGTGATAATTGCCACCCCATTTTTGCAATGAAGAAAATGAGAGTTGTCGCACTTGAGGTTAAGCGCCTTGCATGGAATCATCCAAGGCAGTGGGTTCTCAACCTTCCTAATGCTGCGACCCTTTAATATAGTTCCTCATGTTGTGGTGACCCCCAACCATAAAATTATTTTCATTGTTAATTCATAACTGTAATTTTGCTACTGTTATGAATCATAATGTAAATATCTGATATGCAGCATGGTCTTAGGCGACTCCTGTGAAAGGGTCATTCGACCCCCAAAGGTGTCGCAACCCATAGATTGAGAACCGTTGATCCAAGGGAATGACCACAGAAGCAGGTTTTTTATTTTTTATTTATTTATTTTTACTTATTTATTTTTTATTAAGTCATATACACATAAACCATGAATACAGAAGCAGGTTTTTAAACTTCATCCCCAGAAACAGCTGGCCATCATTCTCATTTCACCAACATTTCAGCAACTTCCTATTATGTAGGGATCAGATTCAAAATTTAGTGCTTATGGCAACAACTGCATAAAGCCAAAATTACTATGAAAAATTCCTGATAATCATCAGTAGGACATGGTTTATTTGAGGTTCAAAAGCCAACAACTAAGTTTTTCTAAAAAGTTATTCAACCAATTCCAGAAAGTTAGGTGCACCTATGGTTAAGACTCTACTGAATTTCAATAACAATGTTGACAACTAAGGCCATTATTTATTTTACAGAGACAATATTGTTTAATAATGTATAAAGTCCATGAATTTCCTTTTTAGAATCATTATTCTCTACCTTAATAGGACCTCCATTCGTCTAAATTTTGGAGACGTCCTAAGGGTGGGGATTCAATGCTTATGGTCTATCAAACAGAACTATTATCATAGAGAACTATGAAAATGACTATTAGCAGTTTTTGCTAAACAGTTCTTCATAGCACAGTTTTCTCTACAATACTATTTGTACTTTAGCTAACCCATATATTTTCTGGGAATGCTATCAGGTCTTTGAACATGTAAAGTAAAAGCAGAGGAGTCACATACTGATTCCTTACTTTTACTAATTTAACAGTAGAAAATCTGCCATCTGGCTTAGTTTCAGGTGTCTGATGTCTCAGGGATGAGTAAGGCGGCTTGGAACAACAATTGCAAATGAAAAGACCACCAAATCCCACTTTGTGACCAAAGAGCTCATAGTGGGACTTTAAGGGTTTTATTTTTAATATTCTTCTAATTTTTTTGTTGGATTCTAGTATTTTTGCTATTTTCAATCCTACACTGCAACATGCTAACTTATGGAAACTTTTAGCCTAAATGATGTTTCTAACAGATAAATGAGGGCTTAAGACCAAGCATATTTCTGAGAAAGCCAAGGCTATTTCTAAAGCAACAGTCAATTAAATTGATGAAATCAAACAACTAAAAGAATAATTGAATCAATTAGAAAATTTTTAACTTCAGAGATTATCTCTAATTGGAATGTTTACAGCTGAACAAGGTAAGGATTAGAATACTAGGTTTGCAAAGAGCATTTACTGGGAAATGTGCAGGTTCTACCAATTCTGGGTGAAAGGGCATTTTTTTTTTTTTTTTTTGAGACAGAGCCTCAAGCTGTCACCCTGGATAGAGTGCTGTAGCATCACAGCTCACTGCAACCTCCAATTCCTGGGCTCAAGCGAGTCTCTTGTCTCCGCCTCCCAAGTAGCCGAGACTGCAGGCACCCGCCACAACGCCCAGCCATTTTTTGGTTGCAGCCATCATTGTTGTTGGGCAGGCCAGGCTGGATTCGAACCCGCCAGCTCAGGTGTACGTGGCGGGCACCTTAGCCCTCTGAGCCACAGGCGCCAAGCCGGTGAAAGGGCTTTGATAGTTAAACTTTCTAAACTTCAGCTTCTTCTTTCCAATGAAATGAGGCTAGTGATCTAGCAGGATATATTAAATGATGATTTTTTTCCTCCTATTTTTCCCTTCCCCCTCATTTTAAAATGGTAGCCATGCTTTGTAATTTCTTGACTGTGCAATGTTTGTAATCTATTTTGTAGAAAGTTTTGTCGGTCTGCCCAGCAGGTTTGGGCTTCATTCCCACTCCCAACCTTCTACTAACAGAGCCTTTTTTCTCTTGGAGGATCCTTTCCATGTGGTTCAATTCAGAAGCTCTGCCACAGGGGTGATCAAAGCACCCAGGGAATCGGAGCTCTGTATCTGCTCAGGACAGTGAAGGCTCGAGGATGACCACAAGGCATAGGACATTGATTCGAAAGTTCAAGAAAAAACTTTTCAATAGCATCCCTAGCTCTAAGTATGATATAAGCCTAGAAATGACAGTTGCCATTTTTACCACTTGAGAACTTGTCTAAGAAATGACAGCATTGAGTTTCTGAATCCAGCCTAGGGTTTATAATCGCCTGAACTTCTTAAGTACATTAACCAATATTAGTTACCTCCTCCACTTTTTTCCTTAAACATTTTAAGTTGAGCTTCTGTCACTTGCTTTCAAAAGTACTTGATTAATGCAGAAATCATATCAAGTCAGGGTATAACTGTAATCTGTAAGAGAAAACACAGAATTCCTTAGAAGCAATTTAAAACATTTATAGCAAAAGGGATGGTCATGGGAATTGCATATTTTTTAATTATATAAACATTAACCTTGTTTGCTTGTAAAAGCTTCCAGGGGGTAAGCACTCTGTAAGAACTGAATGGAGTTTACTCTGCTCTTCTGCAAGTTTTATAATATCTGAAACAGGAATTATTTCCTTTAGAAGGCTTCTATGAACCTTTAATGACTTTCACGGAAGGTAGTAAGAATCTATCAATTTACAGTTGTAACTAGAAGAAGTTTTTGTCGGTTAAGTTGTGTTGCATTTAGTCACAGAATGTTACCTAACAGTATCCCAAGCCTACATAATGAAGGGCTACGGTATCTGCAAAAGGTATTGCCAGTGCTCTGAATTCTTTTACCTGAGAGGTGACATTTGGTTCACTGACTTGTCTTGCTGGATGAATGATTACGTCCAATCAACATATGCCAAGTGGTCACCAAAGCCCATTTCTTGCTGCTGGGTTGTAGAATAGGTATTTCGTGCTTGAAGGAAGAACCTTGAAAGGTCTTTACTCTTGCATATGCTAACATACTAATAAATTTACCCTGTACTATTTGGATGAAAGGAGGAAGTATCCTGCTGACTTGGAAGAAAATCAAAAATATCCTTTAAAACATAGTGTATTGCATTTTTTAGCTTTTGTTGGGCCATAATGCCAAGTGACAGAAGGTAGGCTAGGCTAGTTTAAGCAAAAGGGGGGGAACTCATCAGAAGGTTAGGAATATGAGAATGGACAACCAAACCATAAGAAGGTCAGCGATGCTGATAGACCTCAAAAGTAGTTGATTCCAAAGATGAGAATGGGAATTTTATCAAACATTTTCATAAAATATATTAATAATAACTGTGTCTTTTTTATGGTCATCTGGATGATTTATGTTAATAGATATATGTATTAGTTAGGGTAGGCTAACAAACAGAGTGAAAGCATAATAGTTTAGAATGTTATTATTTATTTATTTATTTATTGCGGTTTTTGGCTGGGGCTGGGTCTGAAACCCCACCTCCAGCATATGGGGCCGGCGCCCTACTCCTTTGAGCCACAGGCACCGCCCTACAATGTTATTTTTATGGGCTAGAATTGGAGAGATAAGTAAGTTAGAAAGGTAACACTCCTCCATATAATCATTCAGAGGCCCGGATTGACAGCGTCTCTACTATCTTCAAAATATGGCTCCAAGGTCCTGGCGTCAGCTATCATTTCAACCACCCAACAGGGAAAAGGAACATGGAGCAGTGAGAGATACATTGAAATGGCACATGCCGCTCTGCTCACACTAAAGCCCAGTTACGTAGCTACACACAGAATAGCTGGGCCATGTAGTTCCAGTTTGGAGAGCTGATTTCCAGCAACAAATATATACCATAAATGAAGGAACAAGAATTTTTAGTGGACAGCTGCTCAGCTCTGCCATAATGTACTAATATACATCAATTTTTTTTATCTTCTTGGATAAACCACCCCTGGTCATAATGTATTACTCTTTTAAGGTCCTATTTATGAGAATTAGTAGACATTGGTATTCATAATTCAGTAAACTTATAGTTTCATTTTTTGTACTAAATAATTTTATTTTTTGTTATCTGTGTGTTTTAGGGATTATCTAAAAAATTGGGGGAAGATCTGGAAAGTATAAATTATATATTTAAGTTTTATAAAAGTTCACTTGTGAAATATTGAAGTGCTTAAGAGTAATTTTTTTTAATAATTTTATTAAATCATAATTGTGTACATTGGTGCAATCATAGGGCAGAATGTGCTTCATATACAATCAGAAACATTTTGATCGTACTGTGAGAGATAGCCTTCATAGCATTTTCTTAATCACTATATAA
>CAUYRH010039170.1:0-55508 GCA_963574655.1 Perodicticus potto
GACGGACGTTGTGGCGGGTGCCTGTAGTCCCAGCTACTTGGGAGGCGGAGGCAGGAGACTCGCTTGAGCCCAGGAATTGGAGGTTGCTGTGAGCTGTAATGTCACAGCACTCTATCCAGGGTGACAGCTTGAGGCTCTGTCTCAAAAAAATAAAAAATAAAAAAAATCTGTCCATGAAGGCAGAGCCCTCCTGACTTAAACTCGTCCCAAAAAGCCCTATCTCCCAACACTGTTGCATTGGGAATTAAATTTACAACGCATGAATTTTGAGGGATACATTCAGACTACAACAAGGAGAATGCTGATTTGATGATTTTAAGGTTCCTGACAGCTCTAAATATCCATAGATTCTAAGTTTTGAAGCAATACTGAGAAATCTATTGAGATTCTGTGAACCATTTCTAAGGAGCTAAATTCTCCAGAATCCTGCTTATGCATGAGCTCAGACAGTATGGTAAAATGAGTGCTAGGTAGGAGACAACAAGTCCAGGTCCCAGTCCTGCCTTGAGCAGACTCCATGTGCTTAAAAAAGTCACATCTCTTCTCTGTGTCTTAGTCTTCTCAGCTGTAATGCGGATATTAGAATATTTCAACTCTGACATTCCAGGGATGTTAGGTGTCCTAAGTGGCTGAGAATTCATGTCACGATGAATGTTGAGACACAATTTGACTCTCTAACATAAGATAGAATTTAGAACATGAAGGAGAGTTTGGAATTAAAGACCAGCAACAACAACAAGAAGAATACCTATTGTTAGGAAAGAAGGAAGTAAGGGAGGGAAGAAGGGACGGAGGAAGAGAGGAAGGGAGGAGGGTGGGGAGGGAGGGAGGAGGAGGAGAAAAGGGGCTTGGAAGGGAGGGAGGGAGGAGGGAAAGAATTCACAAATAAAATTTAAATTCTAGATATATTTTATCCAATTAAGAAAACATTCCTATAATTACATTTTAATTTAAATGCAGACGTTATATCACATTTCAGAAAGAACATTTTAAACTCTTCAAGTGTACAAATGTATTGTTTACAAAATCAATTCCTTTTGTGCTTAAAAGAAAAAAAGGCCTTTTTTCCTGTGAACCAACATAGCTTTTTTAGCACTAACCATATTTATATAAATGAGACCATATTTTGCCAATTCTTATTATGAACAATCACTATGTCTCAGATTCTTAGATCTTAGTTTTTCTTTTAGTTCTTTTTCCATTTGTTCTTTTTTAGGAGCCCATTCAGGCTGTGCGCTCTTTTGCTTAGTACTTGAGGGCCCTGTGATTGAGCTTCAGGGTCTCGGCCTCACCCCTCCCTGCTCTCCTGCACATACCCCAGGGACCACTTATACGGAACCAACTACTGCCTGTTTCCCATCTGTACTTCACCCTTCCAGCCCCAGGTCCTGGATTTGTCCTTTCTCACTCCAGCTTCTGCATAAATAAATCCTTCCAGACTCAAAATTCCACTTCCTCCTTGAAGCGTCTTCTGATTCCTGAGCTAGAAACCATCCTGTCCTGAAATCCCCATCCCACAATATTTCTGTCTCTGTAGTGGTGCTTAGTGTTTTCAGCCCTGCAATAAACCTTCTGCAATACAACCTTCTTGAAAGCAAGATTTGTGTCTGAGGGCAACACACAGCACAAGACTTATGAGGCCAGGCCTGGCTATTGAACAGACATCAGTTTGAATCTTGGCTCTACTGCTGGTTGTGGGTGACCTTAAGCAGTTTACTTGACCTCCTAGCTTCAGTTTAGTCCTGTATAAAAGGTGGAAAATACCTACTGTATAGAGTTAGGGTGAGACCCAGTAAGACAATATATGTAAAATAACTGTTCACATAGCACTTAATATCTGGCAGACACTTACAAGCACCTGATATTTATTAAATCTGAGACCTTTGCAGCAACTGTTAATCAGTGGCTAGATTGGCTCCACAGTCCCTGTTCTCAGCTACTGTGCTATATTGCTTCTGTTCTATAAACATTTCTTATTTTTATCTATAATTTGAATTTTCTTTTTGAGACAGGATCTCCCTCTGTTGCTGCGGCTAGAGTGCAGTGGCGTGATCTTGCAACCTCAAGGCCCTGGGCTCAAGTGATCCTCCTGCCTCAGCCTCCCAGGAAGCTGAGACTATAAGTGCCCATCACCATGCCTGGCTAGTTTTTCTATTTTTTGTAGAGACAGGTCTCCCTCTAGCTCAATCTCGAACTCCGGACTTGGCATCCCAAAGTACTATGGATTACAGACATGAGCCACAGCACCCAGCCTGTAATTTGAATTTATTTTCTTACAGAACTTAAGATACTGTTGTCATGAAGTAAGTGCTGAAGAAATAATTATTTGAATGGAGTGACTCAATATTTAACTTGAAGAAACTCACCTGTTTGGATGCATTTTTGCCGTTATATGATGACACTTTTGTAGTGAGCCAACAAACAATTGGTGCACCTGGAGAGCTTTTTTGGTCTCCCTATCACCCACCCAAGTGAGCCTAAGACACATTGCACTGGCCCTTGGAAGAAAATATTTTATTTAAAAAATTGCCTGGCTTGGTGACTCACATCTGTAATCATAGCACTCTGGGAGGCTGAGGTGGAATGGCCTGCTTGAGTTCAGGAGTTTGAGACCAGCCTGAGCAAGAGCAAGACCCCATATCTATTAAAAAGAGAAAAACTAGCTGGGTGTTTTGGTGGGTGCCTATACTCCCAGTGACTTGGGAGGCTGAGGGAAGAGGTTGGCTTGAGCCCAAGAGTTTGAGGTTGCTGTGAGCTCTGATGCCACTGTCCTCTACCCCAGGGTAACCAAATCAGACTCTGTCTCAGAAAAAAAAAATTACATTATTTTCCCCAAAAGTCAACAATACTGAAAATGTCAAAATATTCCAAAAGGAGAATAATGACAGAAAAAGATTACCATGTTGCTGTGTGACCTTAGGCAAGTCTCTTAATCGTAGCCTTAGATGTCATGTCTCCTAGACTTAGTTTCCTCAACCGTACAATGACAGAGCTGAACATTATGACCCTGAAGCTCCGACAGTTTGCAATTCCATGTTGTTATATGTTGCTTTCTTCTTTTGGCATCTCCAGATGTGCCTTAGGGCACACAGGATGCAGAAACATAGAAAATTGACTTACAGAGGATTATGTCAATCAGGTTGATAAAAATATCTCAGATTGTAAGTGAAACCTGCACACTGTACCCCATGATTGAATTATTGTACACAGCTATGATTCAATAAAAAAAAAAATGGAAAGAAAAAAAACAGAAATAAAAGCACTTTTGCTTAGAGTTATTATTCCCATTACTACTCATAAATTTTCACTGTATTAGTAGCACTAGCACCTCCTGTAAATTTAATAATACTTTCGTATTTATAAAAGACTTTTCAAGATTTTTCAAAGGTTTTCACCCTGGTTGTTCAGAGGTCTCCAGACTACTGAGAAACATTGCAACAAAAACATGAAAGACAGATACATAGAGAGCCTGAGTTTTATCTACACATCGAGCATGTATGAGACATCCATCATTTCTAAGTTCTGTAAAGAAACTTGAGAGACACACCTTAGATTCAAAATTCTTGCCACTTAAAAAGTAAGACATGCAAACATAAGCAGCCACAAATTAAGAGTGAGTAAGTACTGTGCAAACATGGCATTCCTAAAACATCCTGGGAATCGGGTAACAGGACGAAGGGTCATTCCAGGATATTGTCTGCCTTAATAATAATCTCTTCTAACGGTGTGGTACCTTAGAGTTTCAAGAACATTTTGCATGCTTTTTAAAAATTTAATCCTTAGTACAGACACACACATCACCACCAACAACTCCACATCTTATTTTTCACATGAGGAAACTGTGATTTCAGAACTATAAAAAGACTTATCTTAAGTCAAACATTTAGTCTAAGGCTGATGAAGATCCAAATCCAGGTCTTCTGACTTCAAATCTTGCTTCCTTGTCACTTTTTAAACCATTTTATCAGAGGTCAATGTTGCACGGCAGTGCGAGGGTAAGTAGAGGACTGTGGAGGTTTGGGTTACAGTCAGGAGGAGTTAAGAGAACAGGTGTGCTTAGATGAGGCAGGAAATCCCAGATATAAGAAGGAACAGAAGGATTGGCTTTCATTGTCTAGTTGAAAAGCATTTTTTTTTTACAGTAGGCTTTTATATTTTTTTTTTTACGCCTATTAAGCCACGAATTCATAGGGAACAGGTTCCAGCAGCTCAGACTCTTTTCCGTTGGTTCTCACAAAGTATGCTTCTCTGGGTGGAGCAAGCTGGCATTTCATTTGAACCCAGGCACCTGTCTCTTTGGCTTCCTTCTTTTTCTGATCATTTTCCTTCGTGAATATCAGGAAGCTATCTCGGCTCTGACAGCGCTTACTATGTTCTATACGTACTTTAATCTTCTTGGCAAGAATCTTGCCCTTAACTTGTTTGTTTACAATAATGCCAACAGCATACTAGGTAATATTGTAGAGTCTTCCAGTTTTCCCATGGTAACCTTTGTGTGGTCTTTTTGAACAGTTCCTATTCCCTTGATGTCTACAATATTACCTTTCTTGTAAATTTGCAGGCATGTGGCCAAAGGAACAAGTCCATGTTTCCTAAAAGGCCTGAGGACAACGAATCGGGTGCCTCTCTTCCTTCCTTTGTCTTCATCATTTTGGTGAATTACTGGAAGATGATGTCTCTGGCCAAAAGGCCGAAAAGCATTTTTAATTGGAAAGGTATTTTTATTTTCATTTACAGATGAGGAAACTAAGGCTCTGACTGATTAGCCCCAAATCATGTAGCTAGTGGTTCAAGGTTTGAAGCCAAGTGTGTCTGACTCTAAACATAGTGATTGAAAGCATGCATCTGGTGTGAGCTCTGCTCTCCACATTGATCCTGGTCCAGGCAGCTCCCTAAATCTGATGCTGTTATGTAAAATGAGGCCAGTAATAGTAACCACTGGGAAGATGTTTTTATATGTGATAGGTGACAAAATTCCTGTGATGCGCTCAATAGAGGGTCTGGTGCATAGTGCTCAGCAAGTATTAAAACTACTAAGATTGTTTGCTAAGATTTCACTGCTTCTCTAACCATCACTTCTCTGCTCCTCAACGGCTTTCTAGAAAGGTGCAAGTAAATGTGAGAAATTGGGAGGAAAATTCTGATCAGGTAGAATAGATGCTGGCCAGCCCACACTGAACTTCTCCACAGACTGTCTTTGATCCACAGATGCAGACTTGGTGGGTGGAGCAGAGGTGATCTAAACGAAAACAATTAAATTCTTCCTCCTGGGAATTTAAAATTGGGATCAGAATAGATAGGATAAGTCTTTCATATTCCTGGAACTATTACACACCAACCTGAAAGTGATGAGATGGCCATATTCCACCCCAATAACTAGGAGGCAAAGGTAGAAAGAGAATGAAACCAGTCTAAGAGGGAGGCAGAAACCAGAGCAAGTTCACTGCCTCAGTCCCTTCCTTAGACCCAGCCATGACCCTTTCCTCGAGTTCCACTTCCCATTTCCTCCTTGTTGCTCAACTGGCTCAAGGAGTCCTCCATACTGCAGCAGTGTCTGTGACCCTGTAGCTCACACGGCATTGGACTCCAAACCCCCACATCTCCCTTGAGTCACAAGACTTGCCTCTTGAGGAAAAAGGACATTGAAGCTGCATACCCAACCTCTCAGAGGGACACATAAGCCAAACTCTATCTGGACTGAGGCTGTGCAATAAACCTATTTCAGATGATCTGGGCTTTAAGAATTTAAGTACTTTTGCGTAAGAATACTCCCAACTAAGATTTCAGGGGTTCTAGCGTGACTGTGCAGCAGCTGTCCCTGACATTCAGTCATGCCCTGTGCCAGCAAGATAGCCAGGATCCATACAGGGGAGTAAAGAGCCACCTTGGAGGAAAGTCATTCTAAGGGAATAGGGCGTTAGGTGGACAGATGCAAAAAATAAAGCCTTAGTCACCAAATGGGAGCAGCAAACCCCAGTTCAGTGTTGTATCTACCAGCCCAGTTCCTGACACCATCTCTTCTGAATCCTATGGAGCTATGTAAGAGTATATACAGAGGCAGAGGGGCGTTATGATAAAAATCAACCATCCTGAGTTTCTCTAAGACACTGGGCTACCAGCAGAATATGAGAAGCATTCATCTACCCACCACTACATCGAACCTCATGTGGCCTTAATACCTCTTGGCAGTGGTGTCAGGCAGAAGACTATGGTCATAGCAAAGATGGCTCACTAGGGACCTGAGGCAGAGGAAGCTGGATGCCCTGTAGAAACCCAAAGAACAAAGTATCTGATATACATGCAGCAACCTCTGTCGTTCTCCGAAATAATTGGGATAGGGAAGACGTTTAAAACAATACCAGAAGCACTGTAAGAGCAATTAAGGGGAGTGGGAGGTTGGAACAGTAAAGCACAGGTTAGAAATGGCAATAACTCATGGGACATAAAAACGCACTCCACAACCACAGAGATTGTGACCAGATGACCTGAAACAATTTAATGAAGCTGAAAATTCAGGCCAGTGATGTGAAGTGCAGATGGCTGCTGAATTGCTGGACTGAGAGTCATCCAATCTCTTTCCCCTTAATGCAAATGGTAACCTCAGTGATATACGAAGAAGTCTCTCCTTTCCTATTTGAATATCTCTGCACACATTCTCATTAGAGACTCAGAGAGCAGACAGGGTACAAGCCAGGGTAGAAGAAAATCAAGACTCCACTTGGATTTTTCTCGTATCAAGAATAGTTCCTGGTATAATATTAACTCTGAAGTACCTAACAGGGCATCAGGGGCCCTAGGCATGCAGAAATGTGTGGGCATCCTATCCATAAAGGGAAACGGGTTCCAGTGTGGCAGATTGGGATTTTGTAGTCACACAACTTGGAGCCAGAAAGACTCAACCTCGAATTTACCGCTTACCAGCCATATGACTTTGAGCATGTCAATTAACTTCTCTGGTCTCCAGTTTCTCTTTCTGCAAAACTAGCATAATGATACATAAATGAAATAGTTACATGAGGTACCTTTCAGTTTTCCTGTTATAAACTGTGTTATAAGTCTTTTAATACCATTATTATTTTTCTTCCCATTCCTTCTTTTAAAACTCAAATGCCCAGGAGACCAGACAGGTAACCTAACTGAACCTGGGACCAAATGGTGACCAGGGCACATAGAGTCCACACCTGTCCCAACTGAAGAAGTTTCTTTAGGTTAGTCTACTCTCACCCATGGAAATATCAGCCCGGGTTTATCAGATATAATTTTTTGAGAAGTCAGAAATTTGGAATTTCATGTGATGTCTCTTATTTAAAATGTGGCAACCATTTCCAATTTTGTACTAACTCACTCATGATACGGCAAATCCACAACAGGGTATAATCAGCCCACGGCTTATGTCCTCTGGCTTCGTTTTGAGGGAGGAGATAACCATGAGATTCCAGCCTTAATCTCTCTTCAGAAACCCAGTTCAAACCTTCTAAAGCATCATTGCCTCCCCCAGCACAGAAGGTCATACCGAGGGAGAAGGGAAGAAGATACTCAGGAATTGTTTCTGTGGCTCTAAAGGGTTCCCAGGTCCATTTGCAGCTCCCAGGAGTCACAGGGATGAGACTTCATCAGGTCCCATCTTCCCACCCTGGGGATTAGGAGCTATGAGGCTGAAGTACCCCCATGCGTGAGATGTCATGTTCTAGGATGTGTCCCAATCTCCTGGTTCTCTTCTGGGTGGTCCCACTGAGCCCATGAGATAGAGCAGTAGAAAGATCCTTTATGCAAAGGCGAGGGATTGTATTTACGAAGCTTGTTGAGGGATTGATTGATTGTGACATTATCTCTCAGGCTGCTCAAGCTCAGAGGAGAAATAAATTATCTTGGGAATCAGGTAAAGAAGTAAATATCACTGAGAGAGATAGCCACAAACAAATGCAGAAACATTGGTGGCAGAGAAAGTCAACATGTTACAATAAGGTCATGGCCTCAGTGGATTAAAAGACTGTCAAATTCACAAAGAACATGAAGATAATTTAAGAAGGGTGCCCTCTTCCAAGGTTGGATCTTCAATAATCAGACAATATTAAAATCGTCTATGGCTAGCATTGCAGGCAGAGTGAAAGGAGAGAACTCACATGTGTTAAACATCTACTATAATCCATGCATGATGTTTCATATATATATATATATATTTTTAGCTATGGGACATGGTACAAGTCACTTAATCACACTGAGACTGGATTTGCATCTGCAGAATAAGAACCTATAGTACCTCTCTTGCAGGTTGATAACAGAAAATAAAATGGGGAAATCTTTGATGCCGTGCCAGGTACATATTAAGTATTCAATAGAGCATTGCCGTCTTCATCTTTTTATCTCAATGATTCCTCATAACTACCCAGGGGTATTATCTGTATTTCATGATGATGAAAACTTAAGTGCAGGCAAGTTACTTGTCGAAATTGCCAACCTAAAGAGATAGCTAGTATGACAAGGAGTTTGGATTCAGTTTCTGAATTTGCTCTAAATTCTTTATTTTTATTTTTTATTTCCTTGATTATTTTTTCTTTCTTTCTTTTTATTTCCTTGCTTTTTTTTTGAGACAGAGTCCCATCTTACACCCTGAGCAGAGAGCAATTGTGTTGTAGCTCACCGCAACCTCAGACTCGGTCTGTGGGCATCCTGCTGCCTCAGCCTCCAGAAGCCACTGGGATCACAGGAGCTTGCCACGGTGCCTGGCTGGGTTTTTCATTTTTTTATTAGTTGGGGTCTCACTCTTGCTCAGGCAAGTCTCCAACTCCTGAGCTCAAGCAATTCTCCTGCCTCAGCCTCCCACAGTGCTGGGATTACAGGCATGAGCCACCACACCTGGCTTTTAGTTCTCTTTGACAAATTTTTCTGTCTGGGTTTAGTAATACTGGGAAGCTAATGCTCTAACCAGTGTTATTTTTACATTCTAGCAAAATTGAATGAGTCGATGTTTAATACCTGACCAAACCCTCCCAACGTGTGGTTCATTGTCAATGCCTTCTCCTGCACCACCTCCCACAGCTTCACTCACTGGGTACCCACAGCTGGCCCTCCACTATCAGTGACCCCTCTGTCCTTGGTCTTGCTTTTGGGGTGTCCACTCCAGGTCAGTTCACCATGCAACTGTCATCTAATGCAGGATAACTTCCTGGCTGGGACTGCACCTGTGCATGTGGAACTTACTTCAACTTTCTTTCTACTCTCACTCCATTATGGAACTTTGTCCCTGGGTGCCCACTTCTGTCTGCTCCCTCAGCCTCATTTCTGGTTTGTCATCTCATCCTGACCTTCACATGGCTCCCATTCCACAGAGCTCTTCTCCTGCTTTCCACTCTTGGGACTCCACCAGCCTGCCCTACCCTGCCCATCCTTGATCAGGATGAGACTGATACCCCATGAGATGCAGCAGAATCAGCTCCAGGGATTGTGTTGAGAGAATGCAAGGGGGATAAGATACACCGGGGTGGGGGGGGTGGGGAAGGGAAGTGGATCCTCCAGGAGCCTGCCTTCTTCTTGAAGCAGAACCAAGAACTGTTTCTAAGTTATCCTTCACTTTGAAGGCTAAACTATACATTGTCAATTTTAATGGTGGGTCCCCTATTTCTTAAATAGCAGCTCACTTTGTAGAAGAAAGGAATATGAAGTGCAAAAAATATTTCAGTGTTAAGAGTGACTCAACTTGATTTCAAAAATGTTAAAAAGAGGGGTGTGTGTGTGTTTATATTTCAAGAGGGGAAGTGGTGACAATGTGTATGTAAGAATAAAGCAAGTGTTTACTGTTTGGTGAAATGTACATTTTACTCAGAGCAAGTCTTAAAACAAAGTTTTATCTATGTTTATCTATGAGTGAGTAAAATCTAAATCTCTGAGCATTAGGCCCTGCACTAAGGGCAGAGGATGCAGAACTGAGTAAGCCACAGTGACGCCTTGCTGGAGAACGCGTGTCCATAGAAGAAGATAAATGTCATAATAATGTATTAAGAAGGAGCTTGATCCCTTAATCCAGACTGGGGTCTCAGGGCTGCTTGCGTCAGGGAACTACCACTTGAAGTGGCTATTGGAGGACAGTAAATATAACAACTGACATTTATTGAAAACTTATTAAGTGGTAGGCACTGCTGTACGAGCTTTCCATCATCACCATGTAACCCCCACAACCATATAATGAGACAAGACTTATCACTATGCCTATTTACAAATGAGGAAACTGAGGCACAGAGAGCTTGAGTAACATGCCTGAAGTTGCACAGCTAGTAAGTGGAAGAGGTAGGGCACCAACCCTGGAAGTCTGAGGATTACAAACTAATCATCAAAAGAAAGAGGGAAACATGAGTAAAGACACAAAGAAGAAAACAATCTGGATGCAAACGGGAACTCTGAGAGTTACCTGGCAGACATTGTGGGTGCCTTGACCACAGCTCTTATCTGTGTTCCAGAGAACTCATCTTGCTCTCTTGACCTGAAGACTTTTCTTAGTCACGCGAGGCAGCTCTGCCTTTGCATGGCAGCCTACACGTGCTGTAATCAGCACATTAGCACATTAAGGTGTGCTGATAGGATTTGGTGTATAAACACCCCAGCTTCCTTGCTCTTCGAGTCAGGTAACTCTGGAGCCTGGTTTACACTTTCTCAGCCCTACTTTTTGGAGGTAAGCTTTTGACAGCCTGCTCAATAACACACCTCACATCAGCCACCTGTCTTTCCTACATCCTTTCCCTATTCCCTACTGTTGATTCTTGCACTTTCCCAGTATAAACCTTTTAATCTTGACTCCTTCTCCTAGAGTCTGCTTTTGGGAGAACATAAGCTTAACACAAAAATTTAGTATTGCTAAACTATAAAGTCAGAGACTAAAGAGGCATGGCAGGGTCAATAGATGGATACTAGCTACCAGCCTGGGGAAGTCTATGTTCATGGATTCAGAGAACGCATAATACATGCAAGATACATGTGTCACCGCAGAGAGTCCCCAGGGGATGTTGTGTACAATCTATGTGACAAATGGGCCTCTTGAGACCTTGAGTGGGAGAGAACTTGACCAGGGTCCTTTAGCTATTATTATTAGTTGTGAAGCCCAAGGTTTTTTTGCTTAAACTTCAATAGTGAGAGTTCTACTCACCAAGGCCAGCTAAGGAGATATTTGGGATACTCTTTGCCACATCCCTGTCACCTTTATCAAGCTCACAGAGAAATGAGAAATTTCCTGAGAAATTTGTTTTCTGGCTCTAACTTTCTCAAAGACCAGCATGTGCCAATCAATCTATCAGAGCTGTCCAAGGCCCACAAAGCAAAAAAATGGAGAACTCTACGATAATTCGCAAATAAACCTGAGTTTTAACATTCATTAGCCACTTGATCAAACATCAACCTAGTCAGTTCACTTCTAGGAAATGGTGATTTAAAGAAGTCACCCAGGGTGGCACCTGTGGCTCAAAGGAGTAGGGCGCCAGCCCCATATACTGGAGGTGGTGGGTTCAGACCCGGCTCTGGACAAAAACTGCAAAAAAAAAAAAAAAAAGAATAGAAAAGAAAAAAAAAGTCACCCCCAAACTCTGTGTATATGTGTGTGTGTCCAATACCACATTGTATAAAAGAACAAAACAATAGAAACCACCTGGGTTATTCATTCGTGGAGCAATCCTCAATGTCATTGAATAAAATAAGGAGAATCTAGAAAGATTTCTACACTACACTAAGTGAAAAAAAAGCAAGGTGCAATTGCATGTACACTCTTTTTGATCCTCTTTTTCTTTCTTTTTTTTTTTTTTTTAAGCGTATATGTAGGTACAGGTTTTGCTTTGTAAACACAAGAATATTCTGGAGAGATAATCACCAAATTGTCCGTGGTTTGTGGTGGTATGATTTTTGGAATATTAACTTGCATTTGTCCTCCCTGTGTTTCTTCCCATCGTCAGCAGATGGTCAGACCTTTTTTATGGCCTCTTGCCGCAAGGGAAATGTTTGTCATAGGGCCAGAAGCCAAAGTTGTGTGCAAGATACTTCCGATCCTGGTCCTGAATTTTATAAAATCTAACCCCATTGAGATTACAGTTGGCGTCTGGGAGAGAAGAGAAGGGGTTTGAAATGGAAATGGAGTAGAAGTCTGTAGAGTCCTAGAGCACTTTGAAGAGGAGGAAGACCTTAGAGAGACAGGGCTAAGGGACCTGGGAACTCCGAAGCCTCACTGGAGATGTTCTTAGCTTTAAAGGAGGCAGCAGAGGAGCCAGAACTGGAAGAGACTGTGTACTATGAGACCGGAGACACCTCAGCAGTTAATATCGTAGACTAAGTCCAGTGGCTGAAGAGCTCTCACGAGGGTTTAGAGCTACATTGAAAACAAAACAAAACAAAAACAAACCTGGGACCTTTGCCCCATCCCTGAGCATGACAAAAATGGCTGAGAGTGAATTCCAAATCACCTGATAGGATGGAGAGAGTGCCTATAGGCTCAGAAGTAGATTTAATTTTACATAAAATGTGCTATTTTTTGCACATCTGAGTCTGTGGAATAGGATACATGTAATTTACTACATGCAGTGGGACTGGAAAATCAGAGGGGAGAATGTCACTTGTTACATGTTGTAATTTTCGTGTAAGCTTATAGATAGTTCTGATTCCCCCCCTCTTTTGCCACCCTCTCTCCCCCAAGTATTTTTCTAATAAAAAATTTTTTTAATCTCCAAATATTGAGAGGGCACAAATGTTTTTGTTACAGTGATACCTTGTATAAGGGTTAAGTCAGGGCTTTTAGTGTCGTTTTGATGATTATTAAATCATCCCACCATCTCCGTCTGGTGGCAATCTCTCAAGAGGGACAGAGTTAAGAGCAAAAGCACCATTTCTGGCCCTGAGACATAGATACTGTTTATTCATTTAAGTGTCACTTGAGAGATCCAGTCACTCACGTGGTTGGTGATGCTTTCATAAATAGGAATGCTTGCCTTCCTGGGTCCTGAGTTTCTGGTTCTCCTGGGCTCTCTGAAATTCTCTATTGTCTCCGAAAGGAACCTTCCTTCTATTCCTGTCAATGTTGAAACTTCACATACATTCAGCCTCCAGGTTTCCTTGATGAGGTTTTTTTTTTTTTAATTTCTTTGTTGGGCATCCCTCCTAAGAAGAGAAAATACTTCTGGGGTGGATAGGAAGGATGGAGGACATGTGGAGGGCAGGGGACAGCCACAGACAGTCTGAAGTGGACTCTGCTATCATAAGGCTGGAGAAAAGATGATGCAGTTCTGAAAAATGCAATAATTTTCTGTAAACCACCTGCATGGAAGAAAAAGGAAGAGGCTCTTTTCTACATATCAGTTCTTGGGTCCCACCAGTCCATCGTGGCTTAGTGTCCACTGCTTTCCAACACGTGACCTCCCAACTGTCAGGCTGGGACTTTCCTTTGCCCCCTCAAGGGCACAGGCCCCTCTCTCAGTCTTTGACTGATCGCCTCTGTGGTACTTCTCAGAGCCTAATCCTGTTTATCTCAGCATGATCTCACTTCCCCTGGGCCATTCACCTTCTCTGAATCCAGATGTCACATATACATGTGTATATAGCCAGGGTTCTCCAGAGAAACAGAACTCTATCTACCCCCTAACTGTCTGTCTGTCTATCTATCTATCTATCTATGTATCTATCTATTTAGAGAGAATGAGATAGCAGGAAGATTTGAAGAAATTGGTTTATTAAATCATGGGAGCAAACAAGCCCAAAATCTGTATGAAATTCATACAAGAGTTGATGTTGCAGTTGGTGTCAGGTCCAGAACCCACAAGGCAAGCCCAATGGGAAACTAATATAGGGTTTCTATGTTGCAGTTTTGAAACCAAATTCCCTCTCCTTTGGGAAGCCTTAGTTTTTGCATTCAAATGACTGAATGAGGCTCACCTATAATACGGAGGGCCATCTGCTTTACTCAAAGACTACTGATTTAAATATTAATCACATCTAAAAAATACCTTTACAGCGACATCTACACTCATGCTTAACCAAACAACTGGGCATCATTGTCTAATCTAACTGACACATAAAATTAATCATCACCACACCTATATTATTCTATTACTTTATGTATTTGAATCTTATCTCCTTATAGGATTTTACACTATCGGAGGGCAGGGCAACAGAAGCACATCATAAGCTCCAGCGGACATGTTACTTATTGAAAGTTTTTACATTTTAACCAGAATCTCAAATACTTTGTAGTTTCTGTGCCTGAGAACTTGAACATCCAGGGATAGAAAATATGGGCTTCTCACACTGTCTGCCACCACCTCCTGGATGCTGGGTGTAAAAATGGGGTTTCCGTTGAATTTAGTTCAACAGGACACAGGAAGTAGCTCTCTGCAAAGCTCTGAGTTATCAATTGTCAGAAGGGCCAGTGGGATAGATTGTTGGAAGTTGTGATTGAAATGAAATTCATGATTATCTTTGGATTTCTTTAAGCTATGCGAACCACGGTAGATGGTTGGTCAAAAATTAATCAGGCTGTCCTTTCTCCCTGCCTCCCAAGACAGACTCCCAAGACATACACATTGAAATGAGTGGGCCTTTGCTTCAATTAACTGAATGTTGACCAATTAATTTGAACTGAAGTAGAAAGTATAAATATCAGAATCTATCTGTGTGGAAGCTCTGGTAACCTGGTTAGAGGAAAGAAAATTACCTAAAAGAGAAGCAGAAAGGATAAACTTGTCTACCTCATGGATTTGCTTCAGCTCATTTCTAGAGTTAACCCCAGTAGAGAGCACTTCAAAAGGGTTTCCATTACACTTGACAGTGACCATAAGACACAACCCCACTGATAGAATGTTTTTTGTATGGTGAGATTGAAACATCTCTTGGCTGTTGTTGTTGTTGGTTTCTTTCTGAAACCTGTCATCCCTGAGACAGATGGTATATATAATATTTTAATATTTAATATAAAACACATACAAGTAGTACTTCATCTGCCTGTATCATGTTCCTAGAAGTATATTTAGAATTTTAAGCTGTTCCAACAATTACACATTTTGCCAAATTTTAGTCATGGAGGGAGTGGTGTTTAAACATCTGTTGACTGCAGATGTTAAGCAGCGCGAAACATTCTTTTAAGATGCCAAAATGCAATTAAAGTCATAATATTTTTCCCAGTAACACATCATGCTACATCAGTGGAAATTCAAAAGGTAAAACTCGATGAACAATGAATGGCAATAAGTCTCTAAATAATCAGCTGTGGCTCACGTCAGGGAAGGATTAACTCTTAACTAAATTATGACAAATCATCAGCGCCAATTTTCCCAGCTTCTGAAGAGAGCAATTTATATTTTTCAAGATGGGCGATAGTTAGGGGGAGTAAAATACAAGGAAGGACATCTTTTTGGCTCAAAAGACAAAGATAATTGGGTAATTCTTGCCTCTTATTTTTGGCGAGGCCATTGAACCAGAAAATGTCGATGTTTAAGACACTGAAATGTCAGCTCTTCCTTTGAATGCCAGCATGGGGGAGTTTGATTTTTATTTGGGCTCAGGAGTCAGACGAAAGTGTATGGAACACAGCCTAGATGTGTCTCAACCTGGCTTGTGAGTTTCAGCCCAAACAGTGAAAGAAACATACCTGCAACATGAACACGGACTATTTTCCTTCTGTGCATCCTAGGACTTGAAGCTGCCTTGTTTTGGTTCCTGGGTAGAGGGAAAGGGAAGCAACAGTGAATTGCCCTGTGCAGAACTAAGCAGTTCCAAGAGGCCTCAAAATAGCTCTCTCCCCTGCCCGAAATCCTACTGTTAGAGTTTTTCTTTAGGTTTAAAACCTTGAAAGCTCCATAATGTTTCTGAGCAAACCAATAAAGCCATTAGTAATCAATGGCTCTCTTTAATTTTTTTTTTCCATTTCAATTTTAGGTCTAATTTTATCTGTCTCCTAAAAATATGTTTAGTATGTTCATAAGGACCATAAGGTTCATACGTAATTGGTTCAAACATTTCAATTTGTTGACTAAACCAGTCCAGTCAGTCAAAATTATTCTTTAGACAAAAGTGAATTTTTTCCAAGTTGCTTAACCTACCATTTCTTAAATTTATCATTCATTGATTGAACATCTGTTATGCACCAAGCCCTGTAGTGGTTCTAAGGGCAACAGAGGTGAAAATGCATAATATTCATTTCCAGCACTTGCTGAGGATGTTGGGAGGCAGGCACAGAAGCGGACAAACATAATACAGTGGTAACAAGCCACATACCTCATCACTGAATATCACTATTGTCACCTTCAATGTATTCCTTTGGCCATCTGGTCACCTTCAATATACTTGCTTGGCCATCTGTAATCATAGTGAGATATGTGACATTTTTTCTAGGGTGAGTTCCTGAACTTAATTGTCAGACCTCTTATGTCCTTGAGGTTCCGAGTACTCTGAATAGTGTAATAAAGAGATGCTAAATTAATAATGTAGTATGTATATAAAGTTCTACTAAGTGTCTACTCCTGGGTCAGATGTTTGGGTTGGGGAATAAGGTGCGGGGAAAGAGAAGAACCGAAGTTGGAAAGGAAAAAAATACCATAACAGCAATCAAAGTGTTCATAATTTACTTGAAGAAAATCAGACAGCAGTGTGGAAAATTATGAAAGATCAAAACAACCTACGTATTTATAAATTATAAGCATCAGATTGTGTGGGTCAATAGTAAATGGCATAGATGTTGAGAAGAGGAAAAGAGTGACATAGAGTGAAACAGTCTCAGTAAAGATCCCCGTAGAGGAGACGGGTGAGAGAGAGGCATGGGAGGACGGGTCCAACTTCCACTGGCAGAAGCCAAAGAGCCTGAGTCTTCTGAGCAGTGAAGATGGCAGGGCTCATGTCCAGAGCCAGCAATAAGGAGTTGTTATGTGGCTATCACAGAGGTAAGGACCAGGGACTATGCAATGATAGACCAGTCAAGCTAAACTTAGTTTTGTGCAGAGCTTTTTCCTCATGAATTATTGAGACATGCACTGGGCTACATACTATTAATACAGGAATTAATCAGTTCCTGCCATCTTGGAGCTCATCATATAGTCCTAGAAAGAAACTTATCAGAGCGGTTTCTCCAAGCCTCAGTGCGTTGGAGTTTATACCCTTTTCACTTTATCCTTTCAATATTGTGCACCCAATGAAGTTGACCTGGTCTGTTCAGCCAAAGTAATTCATAAAGACAATAATAGCTAATATTAAGAGTCTCCTAATTCAGTATACTCTTCTAAGTACTGAATATGGCTTATTCATAATAATAGTTAACATCCTTTAAAGTTTTTGATGTGCTAAAGTTTTTGATGTGCATATCATGTTCTTTACAAAGATTACATCACTTAATTTTTTCACCAAGCTTTGCAAATATGCATTAGTATATTCTCATGTATATGAGGAAACTGAGGCTCTGCAGGGTTAAATTATTTCCCCAAAGTCATTTTTAACCTTTTGGAAGAGAAAGAGGCTGCTTACAGAGTGATATGATTGTGTGCTTCCTGATGTGATATAATCTGAAGCACAGAGCACCACTTAGGAAGCACTGTGTGCGTGCCAAAAAAGATGAACACAAACTTTTAAGTTATTAAAAATGGAAGAATAAAGGATCAAGATAAATAACCCCAAAAAGAAGTAAATAGAAACATTTTGAATTTGGTGTAAAGTATAAAGGCTACAGGACAACTGACCTGATTTCTTCAACAACTCAAATACATATAAATTCCCTTATGCAAATATAATAAAATATGTTATAGAATATGGATATTATATGTAATAGAAAATTGATTTGGATTGGGTTAGTTTAATGTTTGGGCCTTATCTGGTTTCTGATTTAGACAAATCAATTTTTAAAGAGGCATTTTTTTCCATTTTTTTTTTTTTTATTGTTTGGGATTAATTGAGGGTGCAAAGAATAGGTTACACTGATTGCATTTGTTAAAGTCTCTCTTATAATTGTGTCCTGTCCCCAAGAGGTGTGCCATACCTTGTGACCCTCCCTCACCTCTCCCCACTTGCTCATTCTCTTACCCCCCTATATTAGCTCACCTACTGCCTTCATATTACAATAGAGTACATTGGATTCTTATTTCTCTATTCTTTTGATGCTTTACTAAGAAGAATGTGTTCTATTTCCATCCAGATTAACACAAAAGATGTAAAGTCTCCATCTTTTTTAGTGGCTGAATTGTACTTCATGGAACACACATACCACAGTTTATAAATCCATTCCTGGGTTGGTAGGAATTTAGGCTATTTCCACATTTTGAAAATTGGAAATTGAGTTGTGATAAACAGTCTAGTGCAAAAGTCCTTATGATAAAACAATTTTTTTCTTCGGGGTAGATGCCAAGTAATGGGATTGCAGGATCAAAGGGGAGGTCTAATTTGAGTTTTTTGAGGATTCTCCATACTTCCTTTCAAAAGGATTGTATTAGTTTGCAGTCCCACCAGTAGTGTAAAAGTGTATCCTTCTCTCCATATCCACGCCAGCATCTGCAGCTGTGAGACTTTGTGATGTGACCCATTCTCACTGAGGTTATGTGATATTTCAGGGTAGTTTTGATTTGCATTTCTGTGATGATTAGGGATGATGAGCATTTTTTCATATGTTTGTTAGCCATTCATCTGACTTCTTTGGAAAGGTTCCATTAATGTTTCTTGCCCAGTGATATATGGGATTGTTGGGTCTTTTTTTGTTAATTAATTTGAGTTCTCTATAGATCCTAGTTATCAAGCTTTTGTCTGATTCATAATATGCAAGTATCTTTTCCCATTCTGAAGGTTGTTTTCTTTGGTTGTTGTTTCCTTCACTGTACAGAAGCTTTTCAGTTTAATTAAGTTCCATTTATTTATTTTTGTTGTTGTTGCAATTGTCACAGAAGTCTTCTTTATAAAATCTTTTCCCAGGCTGATATCTTCAAGTGTTCTCCCTACACTTTCTTTGAGGATTTTTATTGTTTAGTGCTTTAGATTTCAATGTTATCCATCTTAAGTCAACTTTTGTTAAGTGGTGAAAGGTGTGGGTCCAGTTTCAGTCTTTTACATGTGGTTATCCAATTCTCCCAACACCATTTATTAAATGGGGATTCTTTTCCCCAGTGTATGTTCTTGTTTGGTTTATCAAAGATCAGGCAGCTGTAAGATGTTAGTTTCATTTCATGGTTTTCTATTTGGTTCCAAATATTGATGTCTCTATTTTGTGCCAATACCATGCTGTTTTGATCACTATAGCCTTGTAGTATAGCAGAAAGTCTAGTAGAGTGATACCCACCACCAGGTATGGCTGGGTTCTATTCCCCCAGTGGTTTGAGGGGAGCTCAGCAGAATGATCCTTTTGGTCCACCATTTTGCCATACACCTCCATTTTTTCCAATTCAATAGTGAATACATGTGGTGTTTGTTTTTCCATTCTTATGATACTTCACTTAGAAGAATGGTCTCCAGTTCCATCCAGGTTGTTACAAAATGTATTAGTTCACAGTTCAATTAACACTTAGGTGCACCTGTGGAAATAACACTCATTAAATTCAAATAGGTGGCAGGGGAGAGGAGGAGATGGGCAAATTCATACCTCACAGGTATAATACAAATAGTCTGGGTGATGAGTACTCCTACAACTTTGACTCAAATAGTACAAAAGCAGTTTATGTAACCAAAACATTAGTACCCCCATAATATTCTGAAAGTTAAAAATGACATTTTTTTAATAATTAGGAAAATGTGAATGTAGACTGCTTATTGGAGGATACTGCAGAAATTATTCTTCAATTTTATTGAAAGTGATTATGGCTTTGTAGTTATGGAAGAAAATGCTGATATTTTTTAAAGATAGGTACAAAAATGTTGGGAAATGACACAAAATCTGAGGTGCATTAAAATATTTAACAACAGTAATTACAACAGAAAAGGGTAAATGATGCAAGTCTGACAAATGCTTGCTAATTATTAAAGCTGGATGATGGATATATAGAGGATCATTGTATTAGAGGATCATTTGAAATTTTTAAATAAAAATTCATTTTTAAAAATGCATGGCTTAAAAAAAATCAACTAGGCTTAAAATGGTGTACCTCCTGTACCACTTAGCCTAGTTTTTTGCATATAGTAGGTGTTCAATAAGTGCATATTGAGTTTCTAGAATTGGAGTATGGAAAACAGCGATAGCCTAAATGAAAAACGTCTTTGTACTCCTAAACATGCAATCACAGCAGTATGGTCTCCAGACAGAAAACCTCTCTTCTTTTTTTAGAATGCTCATGCTGCATGTTACTTTTTTATGAAATCTTTCTCTTTGCCTTCAAGGTTGCCTTTGATGTTAATGTTGATTAAAATTCACATAGAGACAATTTTAAATGTGAGGGAGAAGGGCCTGCAAAGTGTAGTTCACCTAGAAAGTCTGGCTCACTTGATTGTGGAGAGCTTTGAATATAGGCTGAGACACTGGCCTTGTCTCTGCAAATAGCAAACAGCCACCACAGCTTAAACACGGACATGATGAAATCAATGTTATAAGGAGATCCATTTCCAGCCTCTCTGGCCAGCATCCCTCCAAATCTGCCTTTCACAAAGACCTCTCTCTTGTGCTAGGATAGAACCACCTCCAAACCTTGATGGCAGAGAATTGAAGACTCCAACAGGCCAAAAGATACTATCAGTGCTAATTTCTTGCTTTGACCATGAGCAGACTATTTTTTTATATCAAACCCATGGGGCATATAAAAAATGACATCAACAAATATTCTTCCAGAAACTGATTTATTAGACCAAATATAACATTACTGGTACTTTTCCAAGGGGAGACAAGTTGGAAGCTCCTACAAAAAGCCTGTTTATAATAAGATGTTCACGTCTCAATTCCAGAAGCTGGAGACTGAACTCCCAGAAATGAACTGGCACCACATCCCATGAATGAAATGACTGTGGATCATTTATTTCATTTTTGAAAATTAAACAAAGATGTGACTTAACAGGTGATGAGTTGGTTGAGATGTGCAATATTTCCACAAACACTCAGCCACAGTACGTGTTCAGATTATTGGTATGACTCGGAATCCTTTAAACATTCCTACATCTGCGTCTTGGGAGAGACTCAATGTATCTGTTTAGACATGCTTAACTAATTATTCTTGTGGAGGTCTGCCTTTCAGTGTTTCCAATGAGGCGATGCATAGTTTTTATAGCATGGAATGTCCCACATAGTCAGGTCATCCTTGTAGAAACAAGTGTTTGCTTTTGAATTACCCTCTCACCACCTAAATGAGAAATAAGGCAAAAGAGGGCCAGAATTAATGAATTAATTAATTAGAAAATGTCTCACTCTGTTGCCCTGGGTAATGGGCAATGAGCTCACTGTAACCTCGAACTCCTGAGCTCCAGTGATCCTCCTGCCTCAGTCTCCTGAGTAGCTGGGACTGCACGTATGCACCTCCACATGTGGCTAATTTTTTTCTGCTGGCTTATATTTTCTGCTTTTTAAAAAATTTTTTATTTTTTCTTCAAGGGAAATCGCGAATGCAGTACCCCACTACCACAAATTATGCAGTCGATAAGCCTCACCCTGGGAAAGCCACCCTTGTGATCATGGTATCTCCCCTGCCAGCTAAGATACACTTCCTATTTTTGATAGAGACAGGGCCAGAGTTGGAGAAGGTTCTAGGTCTTGTTCAGGCTGGATTTGAATTCCTGACCTCAAGTGATCCTTCTGCCTTAGCCTCCCAGTATGCTGGGATTACAGGTATGAACTGCCTCGCCCAGCTGACAGGACTAGAATTAACCAGCACTTCTTGACTCCTCTGTTATAAATCCAGAAACCCTTTATGCATCACTATAAGTATATAAAGCTGTGCTGTGAAATATAGTAACCATCACTAGCCACCTGTGGCTATGTAACTTCTTTACAATAAAATAAAATAAAATTAAAAATTCAGTTTCTCAGTTGTACTAGTCACATTTCAAGTGGTCAGTAGCCACATGTGGCTAGTGCTACCATATTGGACTGCCAAATTTTACAAGTTTCACTGTTCTAAAGAAAAGTGGGCCATTGACATAGTTAGCTACCATTTCCCCCACCCCTTTTTTGTTTTTTGAGACAGAGTCTCACTATATTGCCCTTGGTAGAGTGCTGTGGCATCACACCTCACAGCAACTTCAAACTCTTGGGCTTAAGCAATTCTCTTGCCTCAGCCTCCCAAGTAGCTGGGACTACAGGCACCCCCCCCACAATGCCCAGCTATTATTTTCTTGCAGTTGTCACTGTTGTTTAGCTAGCAGGGGCCGGGTTCAAACCTGCCTGCCTGGGTGTATGTGGCCAGCTCCCTACCCACTAAGCTGCAGGGCTCTGCTACCTTTTTTCAAGGTTAGAACAGCAGCATTTGTTTCCATCCCTTATTGATCACAGATCACTAAGAACATCCCTGAAATTCGTTTCCCCAAAACTCATTTTGAAATTCTCTATCTCCGTTCAAATAGCATAAGATTTTGACTGATCAGATTCTGAAGTATTTGAAACTAATGACAAATCTAAGGGAATTCTGGAGTCTAGTTGAATAGCTAATTGGATTTTTGATATGATATTAAACAACATATTTTGGAATACTACTGGAAAATTCCAGGCACGATGAAGACACATTCATGTAATACTTATAATCTTTTGTATTGTCTTTATCTTGAGCATTGTCCTGAAGAAGAAGAAGACATAGAACAGGACTCAAAGTAGCAAATGGGAGTTTCTTCTTCAATGTTATGTGACGGGAATGACTCACTTGTGAGGCAAGTGAGAGGATCAAGGACAGGTGGAGAAGACAGCAGAAGGGCTGGAAGAAAAGTGACTTCAGAGCTCTAGAGTTGGCAGTTAGTGTCTATTTCTAGGGAGGCTTCTAAATGTAATGAAATGATCTGGGTACAATGCTTTATCCAAAGATAAAACCAATTTTAGTTTATGCAGTGCTCGTTAACCAGTGAAGACTAGTGAAAAAAAGCCCCAGAGTGGAGAAAAGGAAGGGAGCACTCACTAGTACCAGTCCCTAAGTTAGGCACTTGGAATTATGTAAGGAGAAACAGGCATTCAAGGGATAATTGAGTAGATAATTAATTATAATGAAATAAGTATTAGAAAAGTAAGTGGTCCCAGAAAAACATGTAATAAGCAGCAGGACCAGCCCTTCTCTGGAGAGTCAGAGAAAGTTTTCCTAGAGAAATAACATTCAAGGAGACACAGATAAAAGAGGAGTAGGGTTATTTGGGTAAAGAGGTGGCAAAAGAGCATTCTGGGTGAAGGGTATGTGTATGGAATCCCTAAAACAGAAAACAGCATTAAAGTCGGCAAGAAAAAGGAGAGCGTGATACAAGACTGGGAGGCAGGTGGGTGTCTGCTCATACAGAACAGGATAGACCACAGTCAACTAATAAACTAATGCATGAAATACTCATTTACAGAAATACTGCTAGTTTGTGCTTTTGTGAACAGTTATAATTCACAGAAAAAGGCATAAGTATGCAGAAGTACATGGTATAGAATGTTAGTTATCCAGATCTATGAAAAGAAAGATTTCCAGATGGAAGAAAAAAGTGTTTTCAAAGTTGTGGAGGTAAGAAAGAATATGGTGTTTTCTAGAAATAGTAAGGGGAAGGACAAGAGTAAAAAATTAAATTGTAGATGAGGCCAGATTGTTGAAATTTTTAAACGGTAGGATAAGGTGAATGAGCATCACCTGTTATGCAACAGGAAAATTGGAAAATTTCAGTAGGGAAGAGGAAAATGAGAACTTTATTATGGATGATAGATCAGGTGGTGGTGAATGGCTGAGGAAAGGAAATTGTAATGGATATGACAGTTTGGATTTGATGTTGTGGCCAAAACGAGTTATGTTAGATTCTTAAGGTAAGCATAAAACCTTAATGAGGAAAATGATTCAGCAGGTAAATAGAATAATGCTCTTGCAAGCATGATGTAGAGAAGGGTTAAGATATGGAGGGGGAGGAGAAGATGGCATTTAGGGGAGGGATGTGTGGATGTAAAGAGACAGAATCAAAATACCAGCATTCATGGGTGGCCTCCTCAGACTCTCTTTTCCTCTTCTCCCACTAACAGGATCCAAATTTTGCTTTGGAGAACTGCCCTCCACATCAGCTTCATGGTATTTATTTCGTAATAAATTAGTTTTATAGTAATTGATTTAGAAATATGCACGTGATCCTATTTGGGCCAATATAAGAAACAAGGAGACATTTGCTGGCGCCTCTCTGGTAAAGAAGGGTCTCCTCTGTTCCCCAGCAGCTATCAGAGGACAATCTATTTAGACCTTCTAGCAGGGTGTCTAATTTGTGGCCTGCAGGGCACATGCAGATTATTTGAGGACTTTTTTGCTTATCCGGGATGGTAGATAATCATGAAAATTATGCATGGACTCGTTTTGTTTTTTGTTTTTTTTTGCTCACCAGCTTTTGTTAGTGTTTAATGTATAGCTCCAAACAATTCTTATTTTTCCAATATGGCACAGAGAAGCATAAAGGTTGGACACCCTTGCCAGAGAGTAGGGTGAGAACGTGGAATCTGGGGCAGCCACAACCTTTTTATGCCAGCGTGTGAGTGAGCCTTATCATGGTGGGGACAGTACAGGCTAATGAATTACAGAGAAATCATTCTAGTACCTTGATGGCATCGAGAGCTTCTGACCCTGTCATAGGTGTCTATAAATTTCCTTTTTTTTTTTTTTTTTAGGATAGGTCATTTTGTAGAGGGATTTCTGTAGATTGACCCCATCATAATATTTCCTCAATGACACAGGAAGGACAGACCAAAAAAATGAGTTAATCTTTAGAAATAGAAAACTGGCAAGAAATTATTGCCAACTATTTGATAATATGAGGGTTGGCTTTATAATCAAAAGCATAAAGAAGAAAATAAAGTGAAAAAGAAGATTGTCATCTGTAAATGATACAGCAGCACACAGTATTAAAACCAAAGATCTTACTTATGGCCATGTGGTGCTGCTTATTTTTTTTTTCCAGAATTGTTGCTAGCAGTAAAGAACCATGACTGAAAAATGAAATTCAAAGATTTGAAGAAGAATATTAAAAATTATACACAAATTTATTTTTATAAGGGGATCCTTTTACATACACTGTAGTATAACAAGCTGAGTTTTACACATTACAATATGCAATAGACACATTTCCATGTCCATAAGTGAAGATTCATATTCTTCTTACTAGCAGTTTCACACCTATCACGTACCTATGTTTTTATAAAGCGTGTATGCAGGGTCTTAAAGGACAGGGTTTAAAGCCAAAGTGCACACCCCGATCTTGGCCCTATTTCTCACCTCTCAAACACTCCCTAGTTCCTCATTTCTGGTTTTCAGTTTAAATGAAAAGTTGTCTCCATAGTTCTTAGCACAATGCCTGGCACAGGTAATGAGAGTTCTTATCATCATTTTTAACATTATTAATATACTGTAGGCTGCAGGGGGCCAAAGTGAGGAGATACAGAAGATACATATTACGTATAGATAGAGGATAGTATTAGTCTGTATCGGTGCACAATAGGAGAAAAATCAATGAGAAGTAGCAAGAAATAGCCAGAAATGATCACATTCCTTTATATAAAATTTTATTACTAATTTGAGTCGAATAGTTTTTATAGCAGTGAAATTGTTCAGACAGTAGAACACTTATGCCCCCTGTTTGGTCCCTTCCCCCCTTCCCCAAATTAGAATGAACAGAAACATCAGAGTGGAGTTTATGGTCTTTATGAAAAAGTGATTTTCTCTGCGTCCTTAGGCAAAATGCCTTCAATTGACATAGGCTCCATCTGTACTCTAGGCAAAACTGCACGTTCTTCTTTTTTTAAAATGTGTGTTTTTAAAATACCATTTGGCACCTACCCTACAAAGCTTAAAAATTAGCTTTTGAAAAAAAAATCACCCAAAACGTTGCCTCTCATGTAGAAGCAAGCAAATTGGATTCATGTAAATGATTCTTAAGAAATGTCTTTAAGTCTGTATTGCAACAATTGCGTTGTTTAAAATACACATTGATTTGCTTTTAAAATTTAGTCTCCTTATATTTTTCCCTCTATTAGATAAGAGGCTGAATTATGCAAGTATATCTTGAATTAAGAAACTTAGTAAATGAAAACTCTTAGATGCATCATAGAAAAGTTGAGGAGTAATTATTTACTCTTTAAAATGATCTTTCAAAAATAATTCTAAGTAAAATTCCTTTAAAGAGAAAACTCATCAAGGGAATTAAAAACAAGACTTAAATTTAATACAACTTTTCTGAAACTCATCTACTATGTATAGCAATACAACAACGAACATGAAAAAGTTAATATATCCTCCATTATACTCCCCAAAGTATTTGTATTTCTGTAAATATTTTGAGCTAGAAAGAAATGGAGTTATCTCGAGCACAAACAGCCTCATGATACAAGAAGTTGAATGCATGTAGACTGGTAAAATGGCATCGGACTGGACTTGGATCTTCCAAGGTAGGGACTATGTCTTATTCGTGTTTGTACAAGGTTGGACAATTAAGTTCACAAACTCATCCTAGAAAAAGTGCCACATACCTCGTTGCTGAATATCACTATGGTCACCTTTGAAGTACTCTCCTTGGGAAGCTATGTGCCAACAGGAGCATCTAGTTCACCCTTTGAAGCAATTTTGGAACTCTTTCTTTAGAATAGCCATCATTGCTGTCATCGAATTAGACTGTTGATGTCCTAAATGTCATCAAAATGTCTTCATTTCAATATTTCCTTTATCTTCAGATAAAGAAAAAAGTTGTTGGGGGTCAGATCAAGTGAGTAGGGAGAGTGTCCAATTCAGTTGTTTGTTTACTGGCCAAAAACTTCCTCACAGACAGTGCAGTGGGAGCTGGTGCATTAGAGTGATGCAAGAGCCCATTTTTGCACATACTTTTTCATACCAATATTTTCAGTTAAGATTTTCCTGTTTCCCTATCAAAAATAATTCAAAGTAAAATCTCTTTAAAGAGAAAACTTCCCTATTTACCTGGTTAGCTATGCTTGTCACAGTCAGCTAATGATTTGTGATGCATAATTAGATGAATTTTTGCAATGTTTTTGTCAGATGTGCATGGTGCAAGTTTGCAAACTTAATTGTCAGACCTTGTATTACTGTTCATTACCCCATTACATACTGAATATTTATATTCTAAAACTTCCATTCAGTAGATATTGTTGTGCTAACTGGATGATTTTAGAAAGAATAAATCAGGATCCCTACCACACCCTTTAAAACATCAAAATTAACTCTGCATGGATCAAAAATATAAACTTTGAAAAAAAAAAACTCCAAAGACTTCTATTTCAGCAACATGAAAGACTAGGCTTTTGGAAAGTCCCTTATGGTACAGAACACCTAAAAATTTCAATTAAATTTTTAAAGTATATTTTTAATGCAAGGATGAGCTGTCTAGATATTAAAGGGAATTTTCAAAGTCCTCGAGGCCAAAATCAACAATAAAGAGAAATAATCTGGTGCTGAAATTTCTTATTCTTCATAACACAAAGGCTCAGTTTTAATGAGCCACACATGAAGTGTGAAGTTGGTAGGGCACAAAGCAGGAGAAGGTAAAGGTACCCTATACCCCAAAGGCTGACATTCTTAGTAAATGATTAATGAACTTTAAATAAGAGCAAAGTCTGGACCTGTACCAGGCTTGAGATAGTTGGAGCTAGAAAGGGGAGAGTGTGGAGAGAAGAATCTCTCCTCCCCAGATTCCTAACCGTAAGCCCCCACTCACACTAGAAGTTAAGAGGTTGAATTAGCCTTACTCCTGCAAGCCCCCTCCACTACTAACAAACCTTGCTAGTCAAAAATATAGATCAAAATGATAAAATGTGGTTTTTGACTAATAAAATTATATCTAAGTAATGATTAACCACATGGAGGAAAAATAAAATTGTACTCTCCTACAATTCCTCACTCCATACATAAAATATTAATTCTCAGTGGTTTGATGGCCTCTAAGAACAAATAAAATCTTAAAACATTTAGTAAAAAATAAAGAAGTATATATTTTTAACCTTGATCTAGAAAAGAATTAATTTCTTAAATGAGATACAAAATGTCCAAACCAAAACAGGAAAAAAAACATAAATTTAATAATTAAAATAAAAAAATATTTTTAAAAGTTTAAATAAATAAATAAATAATCTTTTTTAAAAGCCATTAAAAAAATGAAAAATGGCAGAGTCTATACAGAGACTATGATGAGCTTAGGAGGGAGCCCTGTAATGACCACAAAAAAGCCTTTTCTTTAGGTCAATATGGATCCCGTCACCTGTATTCTTCAGGTAGGGGCATTCATTTGGTTACAATGGCGCTATGCTCAAATCATGTATCTAAAATATTATAATTGGAGTTGCTATAAATACAGCAAACCACAGATTTCCAAGAAGCATTATTCTGATCTAGTTTGACAATGTTCTTTAGGGAATTCTTCATTTTTTTCCACGCAACTGCTTATTCATCACTTTCATCCATATCAATTAGTAAATACTTCTTGGGCATCCTCTTTATGCCCAGCGCTTCACTAAGCCCTGAACATCCTCAAGAGAATCAGACTAGGTTTAAAAAACTCATCCATTTATTCAACAGCTACTTTTGAATAACAACAATATGCTACACGCTATTCTAGGCACTGAGATACAGCAGGGGAAAAGAGGGAAAAAATTCTTATTCTTATTGAGTTTATCATCTGGAGATACCTACTATATATCACATTAACATTAATACCTAAAACTCACCAATGGATTATCCTATTTAATTCTATAAGATATTCTATGTGTTCTTTAAAATATGTCAGCATAGACATATGTGCATGTGTATGCACCTGTGTTTTAATCTTCTTCTTCTTAGCATGTGTTTTAATCTTCTTCTTAGGGTAATCACCCCAGTTAATTGCCCTAATTAAAACCACCTTAGAATGGTTAATTAATATGCAAAGAACTCTAATCAGGAAAACACATCCACAAATGGCCAGTTAACCTTTGCAAGACCCTATTAGAATCCAATATTTCTGAAGCAATTACTACAAAATTACTTTAATCTTTCAGCTATCAAAATCTCTGATCAACACCAAAAGTTTATTGAGTAGCATAAAAAAAGTGAGAGATCATTTTTCACTGGTGAAATAGATAGCGTTCCAGGCATGGAATAGAAATATCATATAGACTCTCTCTCCATTACTAAAACAGAATATAAGAATCTGATCACCCAGTGGCCCAATCACTTCAAAAACGAATCCCTAGATTTAGGATTTGGAAGAGAGGATGGTGTCACTCTGTTCTTACTAGAAATTTAAGTTGAACTCTACCTCTAAAGATTTTCAGATTACCCTAAAGAGAATTACATAGATCTGAACTTTGTCACACTTACAAAGTGGGTTGGATGATTGCTTTTGTGCCTACCTATCTGTGGAAGAATTTGAGAATTGATGTGAGACTCACTGTTACTGCAAAGTAACACCTGGTAGAGAGATTTTTGGAGAAGGAAATCTATAGCCCTCCACTTGAAACTGTCCCAGGCTACCTACTATCTTCTAAAAAGAACCTAATGATGACAGTAATCCTTGGAGGATCTGATATTTGTTAATAAGCAAATTGGCTTAGGTCTGTTTGCCACAAGTAGGCATTATTATCCCATTTTAAAGAGGAAGAAACTAGAGATGGTTTAGGAATGTTATTTTGTCAAGTTCTCAAAGAGTAAGTGGAAAAACTGAAATTTGAAATGTAGGTCTGTGCAATTCCACAACCTTTCTCCTAAACCCTTAATCGTTATATAATTATGAAATTCTGCCTCACATTATTGAACATATGGCCATTTGTTACACTCTAGCCTTTGTAGGAAGAGCTTGGCTCTCAATCCATGGGTGAGTTACTAGCGCACCCACTATGAGATTTACTATTCAAGAATATTCATCTTATTAAACTTCCAGTCCCCATCATCACACATTGGGTCCATTTCTCTGGCATATTTTTGGGTGCGCAAGTGATCGTAGGAGACAGACACGTAGGCTTTTTACAGTTGTGTCTGCCTCAGGAAGGAAGAAGAAGGACATCCTGAAATCTCACTACCCTAAAACACTTTTCTCCAAAAGATTCTGAATGGAATCCTGCAGAGAGAAATTATAGGAAAGGGCCAAATTACTAATCTTATTAAAATAGTTCAATTGTTTGACCTCAGATGCTTGATAGCATATGAAGATGCACTGATCGGTTTACAGCCATGTAATCCAATCCAGATAATGTTCCGCCTAAAATGGGACTGCTTATGCCCACTCTGGCAGCAACTCAGGCTGCAGGCTTTCCGGTTAGAGCAATAAGATGCCCAGGCTAGTGGACCCTAGGACTTCATTCATTCCTTCTGGGTTGGGTGGCTAACTTCTCGCCATGTTTTGACATTCTGTACATGTCCGTAGTTATATCAGAATGACATTGGCTTTCCATAGTGGGCTTTCCATTAATTCCAGTGCTACACATCTGACTTATGTTCCACTCTCAGCCCTTGAGCCTTTGAAATCACCCCTAAAAATGCCCCCAAAACTCCATGAATGGTGCCTGGTGTTAAGTAGAAGGACCCAACTTACTTTAAGAATAATGATGTCTTCACTCATTTGGACTGCTGTTTAAGCTACATGGTTTATGTTAAGCATGTTGAGTATGTTTAAGCTACATGGTTATGTTAAGTAACATAAAACATGTAGCTTGTCAGCAACAGAAATTTATTTCTCACAATTCTGGTGGCTGAAAAATCTAAGATCAAGTCAGATTTGGTGTCTGGTGATTGTCTGCCTTCTTGCTGTATCATTGTGTGATAGATGGGGAGACCAGTGTTATTAGCCCCTCATAAGGGCACTAATTCAATTCCTGAGGGCTACACTCTCATGACCTAATCATGTCAGTGGCCTCACATCCTAATCATCCTAATTTTATCACCTTGGCAGTTAGGTTTCAACATAGCAACTTGAGGGGAGGGAATACAAACATTTAGCACATAACAAATAATAACAGCAATAATAATAAAGCAATCATTTGCTAAGTGCTCTCTCAGGGAAGAGCTGATACAAGGATACAAAAAAAAAAAAAAGACCTGGCTTCTGTGATTCAGTTTGGGACCTTCCTGGCAATAGAGCTCTTCACAGGAGAGCTGAGGCCTGGCTCAGGAAGCTGTAGAGGTTCCAAGAGGTGCAACAGCTATGAGGCTGAGGCCCTGACAATTGGAAATGTTCATTAGTGAAACTATGCAGTATAATTTCATAGAAGATTATTCTCTCTGGAGGCTAACAGATGGCTCTGAAGCCAAATTCGGGACTCTAATTCAACAGAGAGATTCTGCTGATGTCACCAGCACTTGAGCTGTGTGTTCCAGTGTGGGCTTTTTTTAAGGGTTTTGGTTGTCTTTTTTATTTTTTCTTTCCACAAACAGCCATAGAGACTCGAGAGTTAATTCAGCCTTGTAGTCACTCCAAGGCCATCTGTTGTTCAAATTAAAATACATATTTTTAACTTTAACCTTTCAATCTCTAAAGTTTTAAACCTTTGCAATAGAAACAGTCATTTTGCAACAGCTTTTCAGCTTCCTGATTCAGTGACATCAATGAAAGGGGAATGTCAGTTTCGGGAACGTCAGTAAGGAACGTTGGCAGGGCTAACACTGGTAGAGGGACACGGAGAATTTACCAGGTTATTTTCTGTTCTTGCATGACACGGTAATGTGCTATGCCCTCCTAGATGGAGTTAATTGAAACTCTGATTAGATTTAATGAAACATCATTTAGGAATTCACATTTCTTCTGAGGCATAAATAAATAAAAAGGGAACTAGAAAAAATAATGCAGAATTTAGCCTCCTTTGTTAGTTCTATTAATCTGTTGGCATATTCTAATGTGGAAGCCAGAATAAAATATGACCAAAATGCTAATTCCTTTGGCAATGATTTTTTTTTTATTTTAAAAGTCATGCATGCTCATTGTGTAAACCACACAAAATGTAGCAAACTACAAATATATTTATCATCCTGCTGTCTAGAGATAAATGCTTTCAACATCTTTGTTTATTGCATTCCCTTTTATTTGTTAATTACTTTTAGAGATGGGATCTTGCTATGTTGCCCATGCTGGACTTAAATTCCTGGGCTCGAGTGGCCCTCCTGAGTCAGCCTTCTAAGTAGCTAGGACTACAGGCACATGCTTGCATTCCTATTTTTAAAGGTTAATTTAAATACCTCCTGAATGTACAGATCAAGTCATTATAACCTATGATATGTTGTCCTTAATAGTTGAAGATTCTATTGCTAATCCCTGATTAAAAGAGGCAAATGTTTTGAATATATCTGAGCTTATTTCTTCCCACCAAAATTCATGATTTTCTTGTGTCATCCACCTTGTCTGTGACAAATGCATAAATTTGCTAAAACTATTTTAAATTACACAAAATTAAAATGGTATATTACCATTCTCAGTTCAATTTTAATCCAACAACCTTTTTTTTTTTTTTTAAATGATAGCATTCTGCTCTGTTCTGGGGAAAGTGTAAGGATGGGGTAGAATAGGGAGATACAAATGTGAGAACAACACAGTCACAGACTTTAGAAGCTCATGTTTCTTTATTCATGCAGCTAACATTTATTGAACACCTTCCATATGCTGGCATTGTCCTAAGCTTTGGCAATACAGTGAAGAACAAGGAGAGGTCTCTACCTTCATGAGGCTTACATTCTACTGGAAATTACTTTCTTTTTTTTTAATTATTAAATCATAGCTGTGTACATTAATGCAATCATGGGGTACAATGTGTTGGTTTTATATACAATTTGAAATATTTTCATCGAACTGGTTAACATAGCTTTCGTGGCGTTTTCTTAGTTAGCATGTGCAGACATTTATATTCTACATTTAGTAAGTTTCACCTGTACCCTTCTAAGATGCATCATAGGTGGGGACCCATTATTTTCTTAAAAAATAGATGAGGCTCAGTGCCCGTAGCTCAGCGGCTAGGGTGCTGGCCACATACACTGGAGCTGGTGGGTTCAAACTTAGCCAGAGTCTGCCAAACAACAATGACAACTACAATGACAAAATAGCCAGGTGTTGTGGCAGGTGCCTGTAGTCCCAGCTACTGGGGAGGGTGAGGCAAGAGAACCACTTAAGCCCCAGAGTTTGAGGTTGCTGTGAGCTGTAACGCTATGGCACTCTACCGAGAGTGACATAGTGACTCTGCCTAAAAAAAAAAAAAAAAAAAAAAGAAAAGAAAAGAAATAGATGAGACTATTTAATGTAATGTGTATTAATAATTTTTTTTTGTTTTCTGTATCTTATGATATTTTTGACATCTTAGAAATCTCGTTGGCCAACTGTGTTGGCTCATAACTGTAATCTTAGCACACAGAGAGGCCAAAGCAGAAGGATTGCTTGAGGCCAGGAGTTCAAGACTAGGCTGAGCAAGAGCAAGATGCCACCTCTACAAAAAACAGGAAAAGTTAGCCAAGCGTAGTGCACATGCCTGTAGTCCCAGCTACTTGGATATATAAGCCCAGGAGTTTGAGGTTGCTGTGAACAATGACAAAGCCACTGCATTCTAACCAGAGTGACAGAACAAGATTCTGTCTCAAAAAAAAAAAAAAATCATGTAGGCAGGAAAGAGACTGCTCCCTCCAAGGCTAGCAATTCTTAAAAGATAGTCAAAGGGTTAGGAGTATGCCTTTCACACTTTCACATGCCAACCAACCAATCTGGAGTCTACACCCACCAACAATCCCCTTTATCTAACTCACACACCAAGCCCATATTGTCCCTTCCTTGAGTCATTCCAGAGGTACCAGGCAACCAGAGACCACCCCTTTAGCCCCAAACCCACCAAAATTATTAAATCCAGCCAGTGCTAAATAATCCAGACATTATCATTCTGCCCTGTCTTATCTTTCCCACAGAATCCCTAATAAAGGGCTCTGCCTAAACTTTCTCCTGCTTCTGCCTCCTACCCCAAACTGGCACTTCCTTTGTGGCCCTGCATGGTGTGGTATGTCCCCTTCTCTTGGAAAATGTAAGTAACAAATCTTCTTTCAATATCATTGGCCTCTCCATGTTGTTACTTCCACAAACTGAAACCATTGAGACATAGCAGTAAGCATAATTGATCCTCCATATCTGTGGATTACAAATCCATGGATTCAACCAATTTTTTGGATTGAAAATATTAAAAAGCAAATTCCACGAAGTTCCCAAAAAAGCAACATTTGAATTTACCATGTGCTAAATGCTACACTTAATCCACATGAATGAAGTGATAAGTATTACATCAGGTATTATAGAAATGATGTAAAGTATACAACAGGATGTATCTGTGTGTAACTACTACAGCAGTTCATATAAGGGACTTGAGCATCCTTGGATTTTAGTATTGCCATGGGTATGAGTGCTTCTTTACCGTGGTGATGAGAAAATACTTCTTTAAGGAGGTGATATTCAGGCCTGATGGAAGAAGCCAGCCAAGCAAAGACTATTCTAAGCAGAAGTAATAGTGAGTGCAAATACTGAGGCCATACTAGCTTTACTTCGTTAGGAAGGTCAGGTACGCAAAGAGGGACAGAAAGAGGGGCAAAGTTAGAGGGCCTTGGAATAGAGTGGACCAGACACACATGCAAATGAGCATGACAATGCATTGTGAACAGTGCATAATATTTTCACTTCCCTCAAAATCTTAGAGGATACAACAGTGATGAACCCAAAAGTTTAGATGTCTGGTGCAATTCTACGAACTATGGCGCAGCAAAGATAATTTCTCTTCTGGGATGGATGTGTTTGATCACACCCTTCGGCTGCACTCTGGTTTTTCTCCTGTTTCCTGCAGAGTAAGTCTTTGTAAATTGAAGGACCACTGCTTTTATGCAGCAGTGTTGAGTGAAATTATGATTTTACAGTGTGCATAATAAGGGCAAAAACCAAGTGTGAAGGGCACATTCCTTTGTGGTTTGTGGTGGGGTTTGAGGACAATAATGAGGAGGAGGTGGGCAAAGTGGTTTTCCTTAGTAGAGCTCTTGTTGAAGCTGAACTTCCCAGCTGTTGGGCTCAGAGCCCACACATGACTCCTGATATGCAAGCTAGGCCTGAACGCTGATCAAACTGAAAGGTAGGTGGCTTAGCCCCAACAGCTTTTTAACGTCAGAAGCAAGACACACCTACCTTTTCAGTTTGATGTGACAAAGCTGTGTTTTCATTTACCTACTAAGACCATGTGAATAGATTATTTCTAGGTTCACAAAATAGATTCAGAGTATTACAGGGAAGGATTATTTTTGAATGCCTCTATTCTCATGCAAAATATTTTCTTTAGAACAAGCCTTGGCCTATAGCTTTACTCAAATGAAAGGATGTGGGTGGAGAATAGTTTATCAACAACAATAATCTGAGCCAACCTTTAAGCTTAGGCTTCATAATTTTAAACATTTATTATTATTACAATCTTGTTCTTCAGCTGCTATTATTTTTCCCACTTTATAGATGAGAAAACTGGGGCTCAGAGGGCTTAAATTACTAGCCCAAGGCCAAAGAGGGAGCATTGGACCCAGAGGCCAATCTTGCATCCAATTCAGGTCTATTTAGCCCCAGCCTGCATTTCCCACCACATAGTCCTGTCCCCTAATATAACATTTAACCATGTACAGAACAGAAGCAGCCCTGTCGCACCCCTTGTGGCTATTGTCAAGCACAGAGGATACAAATGGTGGCTTACAAAATACCCTACAGATTGTAATTTTAAAATAAGAAAATAAAGGATGGCATATACTAGGCTTCACCCCCAACTCATTCACAGGCCTCATCTCAGTAGCAAAACAGGAGGCTCTCCTGGCGTTGGGTGAGGAAGAATATGCATTCTATGAACACCAACTCTGCAGTTTTCCTGTTAATGGATCTGGGTTTGAGATAAGCATTCAAGGTAAAGGAGTTTCCTGTTTAGTAAAAAAAGGAGCACTTTTAAAGTTCTTATATCAGGGTGTAGATCTAAAACAATAATACAATATCCTATATTCTTCCTGTAATATAATCTGTCCATAATATAGCCTCTCTATGATATATTCCATACATTCTTACCTGAATATATTTCTCTAAGGTAATGGTAATCATAATAATCCATTAAACACTGATTTTCTATGCATTTATATGTATTCTGCACTATATTTCCAAAGGTTATGAGGCATCATAAAATATGCAAACAATTTAACATTATAGAAAAGATTTAAAATAAGTTTCTAAATAAGGCAAAAAAAATAAGCAGGAAAGTCAAATGGAAACAGAGAAAGACTATTTTACCCAATGCATGTGCTTTGAAGCCCTTTATTCCTTCTAGAATTTGTGAGTTTTATCCCATTTGATCTTTGGCACAACTCTAGAAAGTAGAAAGGCAAGGTGTTATTAACCCAATTTTACAGATGAGGAAACTGTCGTACAAAGAAATTGAGGTGACAGAACTTATAAGAAGTAGACTGACACCAGATCGAAGTTTTCCTAACTGCTGGCCTAGACCTCAACTAATTCTGATGTCTAAACTGCTAGGGTCGTGAGATACCAGGGAAAAGTATGGATGTGATGTAGCATTTCTTGGCCCACGTGATTCTTTTTTCAGCCTATCTTCAGGTGTCATTCAAAGATCCCCTGAGCTTGTTGGCTGCCCAGAACCACATCCTTTGCCAGAACTGTTCTTCCCTAGTGTCCATCTCATCCCCACAAGTTGGCTTTGCTTCTTTGAATAACATGAAACACGCCTATGTCATAAAAATCACCCAATTCATTTCCCAGTTCCCTCGGTGTCAATCTTGGCTAGGTGAGTGCTAGATGCATGTACCTTAAGGCAAATCACAAGCCAAAGGTAATTCTATAGAATGCTGCGTTGTTTTCAGTAAAATAGACCTTTTTTTGTTTATTTATCAAGAAGACTGTCCCAAACGAGAGTGGGCCACTCAGGTGAGGAGAGGCACAACCGGGTCTTGAGCTCCCATACCCACAGTGGCTCCAGCATGAGCTCAATGCTCACCTGTCAGAGATGCACCATTCAGGTGATCACCTTGGCCTCGACTAGTTGCATTAAGTACCTTTGACCTGCTTCCAGCTCCTTGATTCTGAAGGAACCTGTGCTGAGGGCCCAGTATAGCCCTGCCTAATGCTTCTCAGGCAACCCTTTTACAAGAGCCTTTTGGCATTAGCACTCTCAAACAAAAGGGTGACTACAAGGGGGACAATTCTTTAGGACAACTGGGGATGGGGTCACAGAGACTTTAACAATCTTCAGTTATGACATGAAAGCAGCCACCAAGCTCATATAACCTTGCCTTCTGGGACAACCAGGCTCTGTTTATAGGTTCTTTCTGAAGCTCCTCTTTTTAGGTTGCTGTTCAAAGGTTGTCCCCCAAATCACCAAATTGTATCTCTATTTTTTAAAGCTTAAAAGCATTTCTCAGTGAATCTGAATACTGGGAAACTTCTTAACAATAAAGCAACCTTACCTTTTAGTCTAGTCTGATCTCAGAGTGGCTGTCTCCACCAAGAACAGCAGTGGAGGCTGGAATAGGAAGGAGAGGAAGAGCCATTTCTCAGCCTGTATGCCTCCTCCCAGAGGGGCTCATTTTAGCATTTTTAAGGCACATATGTTGATAATGCTGCTCCTAAGAGGATCACAAAAAGATGTTGGGGGAAGCAAAGTGTAAATGCAGGATCAAGGGACCCATGCATAAGTGTGCCGAAAGCTTGCACACAAGGACACAAGTTTCTGTGTCCCACATCACTCCCAGCCAAGGGGGCAGGCTAAATCTCCACCATATTCACCTCATCCCCGGGTTAGACTCCAGTGTTGCTTTTGCCAACAAACACATGTGTTTCACTCCTCCTTTGTACTAAGCATGTCCTAGACACTGGCTTTATGGAGCTTGTGGTCTTATTGAGGATGAAAAGTATAAATATATTTATGCTGCACCCTGTTCAGAAAATAATTAAAGACAGGTTACAGAGAAAGAGCAAGGGTAACATAAAATGAAGCTAATATAAAAATGCAAACCATAGATGAATGGATAAACAAAATGTGTCATATATATACAATGGAATATTATTTAGCCTTCAAAAGGAAGGAGATTCTGACACATGCTATAACATGGATGAAACTTGAGGAGTAAAGAGTAAAATAAGACAGACACAAAAGGACAAATGCTGTATGATTCCATTTATATGAGGTCCCTTAGAGTAGTCAAATTCATAAAGACATAAAGGGAAGGGAGAATGAAAGGTCATGGTCTAAGGGACATGGAATTTTAGTTTGGGAAGATAATAAAGTTCTAGAAGTGGATAGTGGTGATGGTTGTATGACATTGTGAATGTTCTTAATGTCATGGAATTGTGCACTTCACAATAGCTAGAAGGTCAATTTTATGTTATGCACATTTTACTACAATAAGACAGAAGACATTAGTTTAAGACTTCAAAGGCTTAGTACAAAAATAATGCCAAATATTAATACTTTTGTTACATGTATTATAGGTTGACATGATAATATTTTGGATATGATAGGTTAGCATACTATTTTTTAAATTTTTTTTCAATTCAAACCATACAGGAAGAATTATAAATGCCTCCTCCCAGAGGGGCTCATTTTAGCATTTTTAAGGCACATATGTTGAATTTTTAAGGCATTTTTAGGGCCAGCAGGTACATACATGTGTGAAGTGGTAAGTGATGTTTACAACAGGGCATGGGTATGTTTGAGGCAACCAAGAGACTGTATACCTAGGCTTAAGACCTTTGGACTAAATGTTTAAGAAGCAAATAAAACATGTCCTCAGTCTTAAGGACCTGGAGGCAATGGTTGATGACATCTGACATAGAATGTTCCACATTTGATAAAAGGATGCATATTTTGCTTGAGCTCTCTAGCAGCCAATGCAAAAAGAGAAATGTAGCCAGTTGCACAGTTTTACAAGGTAATGAAACAAAAACTAAGCAGTTATTGAGAAGCACATGTGCTATTGATATCACAATAAGAAATTTCTCCTGGGCGGCACCTGTGGCTCAAAGGAGTAGGGCACCAGCCCCATATGCCGGAGGTGGTGGGTTCAAACCCAGCCCTGGCCAAAAAAAAAAAAAGAAATTTCTCCTGAGGGCCTTACTGAAAAAACACCCTTAGAGGTTGGGAGGAATCCCATGAGATTTTTGTATCTCATTCCATATTTGAAGCCCATTATTTCATAGAACAGTGTCACAAAAACAGCTCTGCCAGAGGCCAATGGTTAGTAGGAGGCAAAGTAGTGCTCAATGAATTGTAGAAATGATGAGGAACATGAGCGCTATTGGTGTTTGAAGGAGTGTGAAATTCCCGAGGGCTCATCAATGAAAAAAGGCATTTATTTATTTGTTTGTTTGTTTGTTTGTTTAAATTTCAGGTTAATATGAGGGCACAAACAATTAGGTTACATTGTTTGCATTTGTTAGGTAATGTCTAAGTTGTAGTTGAGCTCTTCACCCAAGGAGTGTGCTGTATACTGTTAAATAAAAAAGGCTTTCTAAAGGCAGGCAACAGCTGGAGCTTAGGAAAAGTAGGATTTAGATTCATGCCTGGTACCTAGTGGGTGCTCAGGAAATACTTGTTGCATGAATGAGTAGGTAGATGTCTTAGTTGGGGCAGGGGGAGATGCTATAACAAAATATCTTAGACCGAGTAATTTATACACAAAAATGTATTGCCCACAGTTCTAGAGGATGGGATGGGAAGTCCAAGATCAAGGTACCAGCAGATTCAATGCCAGTGATGGCTTGTTCTCTGCTTCATAAATGGTGCCTTTAGCTGAGTTCTCACAAGATGGAAGAGGCAAGGGAGTTCACTGAATCCTCATTTATAAAAGCACTGATTCCATTCATGACAGTACAACCTGTAGGACTTATTTACTTGACAAAGGCCCCACCTCTTCATACTATCACATCAGTTTTTAGGTCCAACATGTGAATAGGGAAAGAGAGGACCAACATTTGGACATTAGCAGTAGAGATGAAAAGGTACAGATACGTCAAGGCCAAAGCAGTAGAGAGAGTATTTTGGAGGGAAACCTTGCTGGAGGGTATTAGTCAGAACTTTCTTGGTGGCAAGCGACAAAAATCTAACAACCTTGATTTGAAAATATATAAAAATGTATTGAAAGCATATTGGAGTGTCTCACATCTTTAAGTGAAGAGCTGAACTCTAGATATGGTGGGCCTCCGTTTGTGAACATGGAGATAAGCTGTCCAGTAGATAAGCTGTCAAAGTAGAACATGTTTCTCCAAATGCTGACCATATGGTCAGTGCACAGCCTTCAGCCATCAGGAGGCTACTTCAGGGTTTGCCTCAGCTGCAGAAAGGTGCGTCACCCAAGAACATGCCCTTCCTTGGGCAGCCCACATCCAGTGACTGATCATGATGAGAGAGTAAAGGCCAGGCTGTCTCAGGTCACACAGGACCATTTTGATGGGCCATTTATACTCCAGAGTTCTCTGGAGCTGACCCAGGTCTTGTCAGACCTGCATTGAGTTCAGTTTCTCCCTTTACCCAATCCTGCTTTCTCCTATTCATTTTCCTATTCCGTAAGTGTTGCTCTCTAATGAATATCCTGCATCTCAGGGACTTAACCTTTGACAGCCTACGATACAGGAAGAACAAGGGACTCAAATGACACCAAGATGCTCTCTCTGTCTCTCATTTTTCCTTCTCTGCATCTTTGGGTCTGTCTATTCCACTCCTAATTACCTTTCTACAAATAACTAGAAAACCTGATCATGAAGAGTTTCTGTTAGAATTACCCACAGAAATGGTCAGATTGTTATTGCTCAGTTTCTGATTTAAAAAAAAAAGTGTCTTATATCCTGAGAAAAGATAATGAATAGCCCAGCTAGAGGTGAAGGCATTACAATTGGCCAGGCTTAGGTCAAAATCTGCTTCTTGGGAACAGGATCAGACAAGAACAAATATGGCAGCTCCTTTGACCCATAGGGTTTGGGGGAGGATTGCTAGAGAAAAAGCCATCTATCCTCTACATTTGGAGGAGTAGTAGCAGTTGCCTTTGGAAGATTAATTTGGGATTTGGAACATCAAGTGTAAGAGATAAAATATCTTTAGTTTGGTGGTGCCTATAGCTCAAGCGGCTAAGGCGCCAACCTCATACACCAGAGTTGGCAGGTTTGAATCTGGCCCAGGCCTGCCAAACAATGACATCCACAACCAAAAAAAAAAAAACAGCCAGGCATTTTGGTGGGCACCTGTAGTCCCAACTACTTGGGATGCTGAGGCAAGAGAATTGCTTAAGCCCAGGAGTTTGAGGTTGCTGTCGGCTGTGATGCCATCGCACTCTACCCAGGGCTTTTGCATGAGGCTCTCTCTCCAAAAAAAAAAAAAAAAAAAAAAAACTTTAGTTTATTGGTTTTCAAACAAACACAGCAACAAGACTCTTTCTCAGACAAAACTTAACTCAGAAGCACCAACACAATAAGCAGTTTAACAATAAAGCTACTAATTTGAAAGGATGTAGAAACCAGCCGCTTGTCCTTCTCTAATTCATTTCCCAGAACCAATGAGTCATCTCATTGATTGATTCAACAAATATTCTTTTCTTCTGCTGCAGGCATTGTGCTAGGTGCTGGAGATACATTGCTTGAGTAAAATCAAACACAATCCATATTTCTAGGGCATACAATGTATAGTCCTAGGATGCAGTTTGAAACCCACTATTCTGGACAATTTTGAGGGGGTAGGGAAAGAAAAATAAAGGACTGGAGTAGAAGAATTATGCATTAGGAATACTGACCTGAGGGTTTTAAGTGTCGTCCACTTAGTTTGGGCAAGACTGGTCATGATGATTAATTGGAAGACCATTGCAATAGCCAAGACTAAAGAAAAGGCAGAGGAAATGAAAAGGAAGGGTGGATAAAAGAAATATGATGTAAGAAAAATTGGTGAGTCTTGGTGATAACCTCTTAATAGATCTGGTAGTATCTTTTAATGCATGATTTTAAAAATCTCACATACATTTGTAGGCACTAGGTTCCTCCCCACCCCAACTTTCTCCACTTTATCAAGTGTGCAATATATTCCAATCTGCCTCACTGAACCTATGTATTAATCAGTCTGGATTCTCAACAATCCATTTCAGTCTTGCTCTGTCAGCACCCTGACCACTCACACATACTTCTCATGGTTCCAAGTACAACACCCTCTCCTGGTTGAAAGCAGCCCCCGCCATTCCTCATGTCTTTTTTGTATACAGCTGTAATCAGTATTAAATTCCCGAAAATTTATGGTTCAACTAATATCAAATACTCCTTTAGCCAAGATATTGCTCTCAGGAACTTATTTTGTGTCATATGAAAAACATTTTAATTTCCTTTTACATGTTTTAAGTTCATGTGTGATTCAGCGTGTGATTATATAAGAGATAGTCCATTTTTCTGGCCTTTGTGATGACTCAGTATTCTTGAAGCATCTTGGGCTGAAGATGCTTGCACAAACATCCCCTGGAATTTTTACTTTGTAATTTAGATTTTCTAAGAACGTTGCAAGATTACCTCTAGAAATGTCATTATGAATGATTGTTGCAATACCCCTCCCCACTCACATTTCACAGTTCAGGGAAACTGAAGGAATTATATCCTGGACTTCTTAATTTCCTTCAGTTCTATGTGTTCTTCTGCTACTAGAAGTTGATATTTAAAAAGGTGGAAAGTCTACTTCATGATGACTCCCATAAAGGATCAGAGTAATCTTTGTTGATCACTGAAATCACATTGACAGGCAAATCACTGGGGACAAGAACTCGAACTTAATTCCTTTGTCAGTGCCACTCTGTGTATTAGAGTTCTGTGTGCTTATCCTTAAGTTTTACCTAGACTACAAGCTACTTGAAGGTAGACACTGCCCTGTTACGCGTCCTTCCATCTTGCACATAATGTATTGGGCACAAAGTTTCTAGACCACATCTCCTTCATTTCTTTATTTATTTGATGGATGTTTATTGAGTCCCTCCTACACACCGGGCACTGTTCTAAGTGCTTGGGTTAGAACAATCATTAAGGAAGACTAGTCCCTATCCTCATGGGACATACTTTATAATAAGTAAATTGTACATCAAATAAGTAGGACCTAGTAAAAAGATGATAATTAATAAGTAATAAGAAGTATGATGAGGTTTACAAAAGGAAAGAACAAAGACTAAACAATTATCAAGAAACCACCCCTCCCTTTGCTTTCTTCTCAACCTCTTTCCTCCCCTGTCTCACCTCTCCCTGAATCCATGAATGAAACTGAAATCAATGACAAAAAGTATGAGCGTCACCATTCTGTGACTTCTGTGTCTTTTGAAGCCCCTTCCATTGATTATCACAAGTCAGCACCTCAGAACAAGTGGTATTTGTGACTCAAGCACGAGATTAATAGGAGCTCCTAAGAGGGAAAAACTGAGAGTGATGAATCTACACTCATTCATTTATTCAGCAAACATTTATAGAGCATTTATTCTGTGCCAGGTACTGTGAGCAAAACTGTCACTTCCATCATTACAGCACTCACATGCTGGAGGTGACATAGCTAAAGCTAAGGATCATAGAAATAAGTGTAACATTACAAGAGCAGTAAGTCCCACATTATGCTATGCTGTATGGGGTTAGGAATGTATATAATGGAATGATTTAAGTTGTCTAATATTTTAGACACACTTACCCCAGGACCATGTGACTCCTAAAACCTAAACTTTCAATGTCTACATCACACTAAAAACTCAGCCACTGCATGATCACCTCCTGGATGTTGTTTTTCCATATTCAGACAACTCCAATTATTGAAAAGTTCTTCTTTCTATGTAACCTGGGGTGACTCCCTATACGACATCATCCTTCTAACTATAGGACTCACACACACAAAATGTTGATATCGTATGTTTTCCAAATGTTTAAATTCAGCTAGCACCACTTTTCTCCCTCTCAGATCTGGATTTCTAACTTTCCATCCTGTGGCATGCTTATAAGGTCCACTCAACCTCTGCCACTTCCATTGGGATGTACTATAGAGTCCTAGGTGGTTGGTAGGTCTCCTTCCCCTATCTTCTCACTCAGAGAAGTCCTTGAAAATTAATCCTTATGCACTTTGCTACTGTGCCCAGATGAAGCCTTAGAATCCATCTCAATAGAGCACTCTAGGCAGCTATGATCAGCAAATTGGTGTTAACATGAGGGTGAAATATTTGTGCTATCCATGCCTAACAATGTCCCTCTAAAAAGTAAAGCATATAGAAGCGAGTGCTGGGCTCTGACATTGGCCTCTAATACTGGATCTAGGTGAGATGTCATTCCAACCGCACTCTGAAGATTCTAAACTTTATTAATCACTGCTTCTTTCCTCAGGTGTTCTATTCTCTGGCTTGCTCTTGCAAATAGAACACGCAGTGGAAATATGCAGACAGATGAATTCATACCCTCCCTTCTCTCTTCACCACTCTCTAGCTTTATTACCTAAAGCTCATTATAGCCATTTTCAAAATGTGGCTAACAGGGCCCACTTTACAGGGCGGTTGTGAGGCTCTATAAGACAAGTAGGTAGATAGAATAGATACTTGACACATTTTCTAGTCACTTCTCTTTTCTCTCTCCTGACCAATTATAGTCTGGGACAGTCTTTTCCTGGTTTTAGATCAATCAAAAGGTTTTATAAAAAAATTGCAAATCCTCTTTCCAGCCAGCACTAAGTGATGGGCATCTCTAAGGACAATTGGCACAAGCACCACAAGACTGGGAGCAAGAGAAAGCCCTATCACAAGGCGTGGAAGTATGAGTTGGGCTGCCCAACTGCCAACACTAAGATTGACCTTGGCCACATACACACAGTCCATGTTCAAGGAGGTAACAAGAAATCCCATGCTCTGAGGCTGGATGTAGGGAACTTTTCCCGCAGCTCAGAGTATTGTACTAAGAAAACAAGGATCATTGATGTTGTCTACAAATGCATCTAACAATGAGCTGGTTCGCACCAAGACCTTGGTGAAGAACTGCATCACCATACTGGCCATGGTATGAGTCATACTAGGCACTGCCCTTGATCCTCGAGAAGAGGGCCAAGCTGACTCCTGAGAAAGAAGAGATTTTAAACAAAAAACAATCAAAAAAATTCAGAAGAAATATGATGAAAGGAAAAAGAATGCCAAATAAGCAGTCTTCTGGAGGAACAGTTCCAGCAGGGCAAGCTTCTTGCATGCCTTGCATCAAGACCAGGCCAGTGTGGCCAAGCCAATGGCCATGAACTAGAAGGCAGGAAGCTGGAGTTCTATCTGAGGAAAATCAATGCCCAGAAAGGCAAATAATTCCTCCTCTCTTCTGTTTTAACTCATGTAATAAATGTGATCTTTGTTCTAAAAAAAAAAAAAAATCATAAATCACTCTTGAAAAGTAAAAAAAAAAAAAAAAAGCTAAAGTAAATGAAAAGGTATTTCCTGTTGTTGGTAAATCAACATTATAAAGATGTCTATTTTCTTTCTTTCTAGCTCTTTGTTCCTTTAGAGGCAGAGTCTTGCTCTGTCACTCAGGCCAGAATGCACTGAAATGGATGGGGAAGATAACAAGTAACCTAGCATGGAAGATGGTGTCTTGATAGGATACTGTGAGGTTAAAGAAAAAGAACTTTGCCTCACTGGTCACACAGCAACCTAACCAACTGATCACGGTAAACATCACCAGCAATAAGACATGGCAATGTCATGAACTTTGATGTGATATGCTGGGAATGATACAAGAGCATTTTTGTAGTGTTCTTGTCAAAAGCACCCAGCCTCAATCTAAGCATGAGAAAATATCAGACAAAACTCAATGGAGTGACATTCTACAAGTTGACTGACCAGACATATCAAATGTGTAATTGCTGCAAAAGATAAGGAATGACCGAGGAACTATTATAGACTGGAGGAGTCTAAGGAGAAATAACAAATAAATGTGATGCGAGATCATCATTAGAATCCCAGTATAGAAAATAATTGCCATGGACTGGGCACAGTGCCTCATGCCTGTAATCCTAGCACTTAGGGAGGCCGAGCAGGTAGATCACTTGAGTTCAGGAGTTCAAGACCAGCCTGAGCAAGAGCAAAACCTTGTCTCTACTAAAAATAGAAAAATTAGCTGGACATTGTGGCAGGTGCCTGTAGTCCCAGCTACTAGGGAGGCTCAGACAAGAGGATCACTTGAGCCCAGGAGTTTGAAATTGCTGTGAGCTATGATGCTAGGGCCCTCTACCCAGGGTGTCAGAGTGAGACTTTGTCTCAAAAAATCAATCAATAAATAAATAATTGCCATGGATGGTAAAAATGGTGAAAATCAAATAAGGCTTGTCCTTAAGCTGCCAGTACTATACCAATGTCAATGTCATATTCCTTTTGATCATTATATTGTGCTTACATAAGATGTTAATTGTAAGGGATGAGGGGTAAGGGATATAAGAGAATTCTGTACTACCTTTGCAACTATTCTGTAAGTCTAAAACTGGTTTAAAATTTAAAATCCTTTTAAAAAAGATCTCAGTGAAAGATACAGGAGGTCATTAGGTCTTAAGATGTTATAAACCCCAGCAGGGCAGGTATCCCAATCTTGGAAAGTGTATGGCCTTATGCTCACATAAAGAGCTTCAGCCTGAGCCTGCCACAGGGTTGAAAAACATTACTTCAACTCTAGTGATGAGGATGAAATAATTACCGAGCTCTAAGGTTCCCAATTACCATTCTGCCTCCTCTCTGACCTTGAATAATAATAAGAACCTCATAGTCAGCTACTAATAATTCATTAAAAAATGACCATCTGACCTGATCTGAAATTTCACTGTAGAAAGATTCTCTAAGTAAATGTGAAAAACAAAACATGCTTAGCCTATTTTTTTTCTTTAGTTAAAAATATGTGCATTGCAGCATTATTTATAATAATGAAAGCATGGGGAAAAAATAATGTTCAAAACTAGGGGATTGGTTAATAACTTAGGGTATATATGCACACTGGAATGCCAAGGAGCACTTTAAAATAATATCATAGACTATTTAATGATATTCCATATCATGTTCCCCAGAAATAAAATAAATAGGTTTAAAAATAGGCATATATATAATTTACCTATCAACCTACTTATATAGATGTGGAATAAGGTTATAAGAGAGAAAATTTGTAAAAATACTACCTAAAAGATTAATACTAGTTACCACTGATAAGTCACCATACATCCTTTTCTAATTAAAAAATACATATATATATATATATATATACATAAAATTTTTAAATAGATCAAGGAGACTTCTAGTTTTAAAATGTGAAGGAAAGATACCTATCTCCCTTTTCTTCTCCAAAGTCATTCTGCAACAACAAGCTGAAGGAAAACAGAAATGTAAACTCCATCCTTAAGAAAACTAGAGAATAATTGTCAGTCTGAGTCACCGTATGTAAGGAAGGGTTTGCTCAAGGTAAAGACCACTATACAAGATCTTCAGAAGACAAAGTCAGGGCAAATATGAAAATACAGAGCTCAGACAAAGCATACTAAGCACTTGCTCCCCAAAGAATTGGAGAATAACCACCAATGCCTTGTCTAATCAATGGTTTTGGAACTTGCAATTATACAGAGGAAGCTTCTTTGATGGTCATTTGGCACCTTAAAGAAGCAAGGAAGCTGGGGAGAAAGCAGAACTGCACAAATAGGACATCTCAACGGGGAGGAATTTATTGGTGAGATGAAGCAGGGTAGAGTTGGTTCTTAGTGAAAAATAAAAGCAAAGCAATTCCCTTGTACATCTACCTACTCACACAGCACTCTGTGTTATAAGAAGCTTTATTATTATTTCAGTTAATATTAAACTCAGCTATATAACAGAGAAGCCCCTAATGCTTTAATATGTTAGATGATTATTTTTCTCTTGTGTAAAAAAAATTTCAAATGTTCTGAAACTGATTGTGGCGAGGATTGCACAACCCTGTGAACAAATTAAAACCCATGGGATTGTACAATTTCAGTGGGTGAATTGTACGATATGTGGATATCTCAATAAAGCTGTGTTTTAAAAAAAATCAGGACTAGGATTTGTATATTGGCTTCACAGAGTCATCAGGGACCCAGGTTCCTAACTTTCTGCTCTGCTACCCACTGTACACGGCTTCCACTTTCCAGTCGCCTCATGGGTTTAGATGGCTTCAGGAGCTATAGTCATCAAACCCATACTGCAGGCTGCAGAAGTGAGGACGAAGTCCCCATTCTCCTTCCACTTATAAGGTGCTCACCAAAAAGTCACACTCAACACTTTGCTTTATATATTCTTGGACAGAATTTGTCACATGGCCATAACCAGCTATAAGGAAAGCTGAGAATGTTTGGGTGTTAGCTGGGCTCACGATGAGTATAGTTTTATCATTGTAGAAGGGAGAAATAGATGTTAGAGAATGCAATTCGTAGTTTCTGCCACAATATGAACCAGCAAGAAATTCTTTATAATTCAGAAATACAACCCTGTCTCCTACAAATAGTTAGTCAGAAAGAACTTATCTCATTCAAAGCTAAGTAGTGATTAACAAATCTCTCCCTGTCCCCCTTTCCCTCTACTTTTCCCAGCCTATAGAAGCCTTTGCTCTATGTTTTGCCTCTATGAGACTGACTTTTTTCTACACACATATGCATGAGAGTATGCAGTGTTTAACTTTCTCTACTTGATTTTTTTAAAGAATACAAAATGAAAAGATTATCTAGAGGAATAAATTCTAGTGTTCTGTAAGCACAGGATGACTATAGGTAACAACAATATATGGTTTCAAGTATCCAGAAGGAAGATGGTGAATATTCCCACACCAAACAAATGCTTTCAGGTGATGGATTTGCTAATTACCCTCATCTGATCACTGTGCATTATACATACACGATATATCACAATATCACTGTGCACTCCATACATACATACAATTACATCAATTTTCAAATGAATAAAAAACCAAAGATAAGTAATGGTTAAGAAGAAATCATTACACAAACTACATAAAGAAAAATGAGTAAAGACACAGAAAAAACAAATGGCAGCTAGAAAAAAAAGTTTATTTAAAAAATGTTCCCACCAGGCAGAGAAAATTGTGACCAATTATATTGCCACGTACTTTAAGAATTTAATAACACTTTCAACACTTTCAAAGCAGAGATACAAAAGCCAGAGAAAAGATGAATAGATGTTACTAAAAATACTAAGGTATACAGAATATAGGGATAAAAAAAAAGTGGGGAAAATGAAATAAACATGAAAAGAGTGAGAGCTATAGAAAGTCAACGATGTGAAATGAAAATGTGGCTGTCTACTGTCTTTGGATTATAAGTTTTCAATTCTGTATTTAATCAAGATCATATTTAAAAATCAACAACAAAAGAGTTAAATGTACAGTATGCTAAGAAAAATTGATGTAGAACTCACACCAAGATATAGCCTACTAAATTTCAGAGATAAATAAAGAATACTTTAGGCATCCAGCCAAAAAGACTAAGTCATTAGTGTGGATGATAGAAGGGTAGATGATAATCAAATTGACCTCTGACGTCTCTGCAGCATCGTTTAACAGAAGATAAGGGCACAATGCCTACAAATGTCTTACAGTTTGGTGGGCGTTAACTAATTAAAACAGTCAGAAAACTTTTTCAGATGGTAAATATTTTCAGCTTTGTGGGTCTTACGATCTCTGTTGCAACTACTTGGTTCTACCGTTGTGCCGGAAAACATTCACAGATGATATACATAAATCAAATGGGTGTTATGTTCCAATAAAACTTTATTTATAAAAATAGGAAGCCTGCTGGATTTGACCCATGGGCATGATGTGCTGATCCCTCAGCTAAGCTATCGCTTAAGTATTAAGGCAAAAGATAAATATTTTTGAAGTTGTGAGATCTTCAGGGGCATAAACCATATGATCTAAAGTGTTAGAAGACAAACTTCAGTGGACTAAAAAAATAAACGAAGAAATTGAAGCAAAAATACTGACAAGAAATAAAAATCTAAAATATGCTGTACTACCTGGAGAAAAAAAAAAAAGAGGCATACCTTCCGGCTCCTTTGGCAGCAAATGCCTTAGAAGCCCCATGACGTGAAAGGATAATTCAAGAAACCAAGACATCTGTTGGAAGCCATAAAAATTATGATCAGTTCTAAATAAAGAAGGTGATGTCACAGTCACAGAGCCCTTTTAAAAACATCTAGCAATTCACAGGGATATTTAGCTTGTTAACCCACAGTGACAGCTCAAGTAAGAGAGCCTCAGTTTTCTCAGATGTAAAATGAAAAGGTTAAATTAACTCAAAGGTTTTTAAGCCTTGGCTACTCATCAGAATCACCTGAGACATTGTTTTTACTTCCTATGTCTGGGTTCCATCCTAGACCACTTAAATTAGAATTTCTAGAGATAGAAAAAACGACCTTTTTTAAAGCTCTCTGAATATTCAGATACATAGGCAAGGGGGAGAACCACCAGATTAGATGGTTTTTGAGGTACTTATCAATTCAGATAGTCTATAAATATATGATTATATAATGTATATATAAAGAATTATCCAAAACTTAGAAACTCAGAAATTGCTACATAAAAGAGGCTGAACTACTTAGTCAATTTTGGATGTATGTTTTTATAACAGATCTTTAAATTCAAGTCCATACTGGTGGTCTAAGTCACGGGAACTTCTAAAGAAAACCTAAAGACTTTACGCCACCCTAATGAATAAAGAAAAAGGCAGGTAACTCCTTCTGACAAGGTGTTCAATTCTGTATTTTAAAAAGAAAATCGGCCCTGTCCAGTCAATTGTCAAATGTCAAAAGTCCCTTAGTTTTGAAAGTCTGACTTCCTTGGGTTAATGTTTGTTTGCTTCTCAAGAGCGTTTCAAGAAGACTGGTCCCTCATCTATTTATTGAATTGCTTATTTCCAAAACTGAACAAAGTTGGAGGACAATTTAGATTTACACTCATGAAGAAAAATGAATCACAACAGAAAACAAAATATTTTCTTGAGAAATTAGATAATCACTAAGGACTGGGGTCACAATAGTTCCAGTTTGTCCATAACAATCCTGAAGTGATTATTACTAGTACTCCCTTCCCTCACACATTTTCTGGAGTAGGCAAAAAATTATATGGCAACTCTACCATTGATGCTAACAGTAACAAATGAGTCCTATTTCTTCATTAGAGCAGATCCAAAGGCCCATACTTGGAAATATATTAATGATTCATAAAGTGTACTTACAAGAGGGAACCAGATCTTTACAAGGAATGTGGGGGGACTGGGAATTAGTCTGTAGTGTGGCAGGTGAAGCTAAATCACACAGTAGGGTCAACAATTAATTTTTTCACAAGGGGATGATCAGAGATACTTAAAGATAAATTCTAGAAAACCACCTTGGAGTTGTTGGCAATGGCTCAGAAGAGTTTGGGTGGAAATCAGAAAGGACTTGCTAAGATGCTGAGAGAAAATCAGATTCAAGGACCAGGGTCCCAGGAACCAAATCTAACTGAGAAAAATAAGGTAGGGGAGAAGTCCCAGAAAAGAGCCAGGGAGGGTCTGGTATTAAATAATTTTGTCAAGGAACTTCCTGCTGTTTCTTCCAGCTTTTTATTGACCTGATCTCACCACAAAGATATCTTAAAGCATTAAGTTCCTGGCACACAAGTAGAGTTGTAATTTGTACAAAAAAATTTAAAATGAAGTCTATTTTTACAAAGATTTTTCTTAACTCAGACCTTTAATTAATTCAAACTGTTTAATTATTTAGAAAAACAGTTTTCATATCAGGAAGCCTGACTTTCAAAGAAAACTAATCAGATGGTTTTCTAAGGTAATTATCCTAAACTAGTGTTATTTTATCTTCTAAGACTTTTCATGCGTTAGGTAGAAAATTAAAGTCTGTAAGGAACACAAAGAAAAAGTGTCAGATCAGTCAAATCAATCTTGCCCCAGGCAATCCTGATATGCACAATCAGTTAATGGAAGGACAGATGACATTGTTGCATGTCCTTCATATTCAAGAAGGAATGTGGGCTCTGCGCCTGTGGCTCAACGGGCTAAGGCGCCAGCCACATACACCTGAGCTGGTGGGTTTGAATCCAGCCCGGGCCCGCCAAACAACAATGACGGCTGCAACCAAAAAAAAAAATAGCCCGGCATTGTGGCAGGCGCCTGTAGTCCCAGCTACTTGGGAGGCGGAGGCAGGAGACTCAGTTGAGCCCAGGAATTGGAGGTTGCTGTGAGCTGCGATGCCACAGCACTCTATCCAGGGTGACAGCTTGAGGCTCTGTCTCAAAAAGAAAAAAAAAAAAAAATCAAGAAGGAATGTGTGAAAGCACCCAAAAGTGAGTAATAACATTTATTCATTCAATAAATATTCATTCAGCATCTATTAGGTGTATGGCAGTGTGCTTACCTGGTAAATTATAGGCATTTGTGAAAATATGAAAAATGAACGACAACAGCAATAAATATTTGCATAATGTTAACAGATAATGGAAAAGCATCTTGTAGTCACCTTTATCTATTTGTCCTGAGAATGGTTTCGTACTTATAGCTCCTGTAGGAGGCATGAACTTAATCACTAAGTTAGTAGCCTTTTTCCCCACAGAAGGCAGAGAGTGACTGACACTTCAGCTCCTGACTTCCCGTGTGCCAGTTCCCTGAAAATCTCAGCTTCTGTTCTTAACCTAAGGCTTAAAAAGCCATCTGAATCCCTTCTAATAAATTTCCCATTTGCTTAACCCAATTTCAGTGGATTTCTGTTTGTGACAAATAAAGAACCTTGACTAAGACAGATAAAAAAGCCGAACCTCAGGGCGGCGCCTGTGGCTCAGTGGGCAAGGAGCCAGCCCCATATATCCAGGGTGGTGGGTTCAAACCCCGCCCCGGACAAACAGCAACAAAAAAGTAGCCAGGCATTGGGGCGGGTGCCTGTAGTCCCAGCTACTCCAGAGGCTGAGGCAAGGGAATTGCCTAAGTCCAGAAGTTGGAAGTTGCTGTGAGCTGTGTGACGCCACAGCACTCTACTGAGGGTGATAGAGTGAGACTCTGTCTCTACAAATAAATAAATAAATCTAATTGGACATTTTTTGGAAAAAGCTGAGCCTCATATTTTAATATATGAAAGTAACAGTGACTTAGTCCTGACATTGGTGTGATTCACGTGAAGAATATGGCAACCCAAGGGAATTTCTTCTGGAAAGAAATGAATTAATTATAAAAGGAAAGGAGAGAAAGCCCAGCGATAAGTAAGATATAATCTTAAAGGGAATTCTTAAATTTGACACCAAGAATATAGTCGAGATCGTTTGGGTGAAGATAAAATGAGAGAGAAACAGAGTTGATTGTCATAGAAGCATGCTACAGTCTATCTGACCCAATAGAAGCTATAGATCATTTATGCCTTCCTAAAATAATTACACATTAATACTCCTACATTTACTTACATGTGTTGAATTTGGACCTTTATTCAGGAACTTTTGAACCAACATTTCAAGCCATCGCTGTGTGACATTTCCTGTCAATTGGCCAAGACAGTTTGGTGTCAGCAATGTAGCCATCCTTGCCTTCAGTACCGTGTTGATGCAATTACGAATATCTCTTGTACCTTTGCAGTTGTTCTCAAAAAGATAAGTTCAGAATAAAAAGGTATCAGTAGTAAAAAAAGAACGTATTTTCCCAAGCTTATTACAAATAAAACCTAGATCTAAGTCATTAGTTGTGTCAAAAATAGCAGATCCATTGCTATCAATAGAGGTCACTGGGACCAGGCTGCCAAAAGGATGCCTCGTTATAAAGAGGAAAAATAATATTAAAGAAAATATATGCAAATATAGAACAATCATCAACTACTTTTTTCCTCTAAAAGTTGTGGTATAATTCCAGATTCTTTCTTTTTCTGCAGAGTCCTCCACTATAATACCCAAGTCTACTATTCGAACTCTACATCTGATATCCTGCAGTCTCAGGGAACTATCGTGTTCTAAAATAACGGACTACCTTGACAATGAAACTGCCACAGAGGCAAGCTACATGTTCATGGGAAATCTCAGCTCTCACAGCATCTACCAGCAGCCTTTTACAGCTTAAAGTAAAGTGGTTAAAACTTGTTTTACTTACCTTCCTGACAATATTACCTCTGAAATGCTAGAAGGTACAGCAAAGAGACTATTTTTAGACTCGCTTCCATCTAACACAGAAGAATTGAATGGTTTCCATGTCATTTTGGAATTTGTAATAAGAAAGGAAATATGGGGCAGAGGCTGGCGTGTGCTAAGGATTTTAAGGAACAGATGTCAAAAGCTTCAAAGGGAAGGAAGGAGTTATAGCACGGAGGGTAGGAGCCCAGACGTACAGACTCAAGAATATGCGGGTTTGAATCCTCGGGGTGTGACACTGAGCAGGATATTCACCCTCTCTCAATCTCAGAGTTATCTTTTGCAAAACAGCACGCAAACTGAGAAAATCGCTTAACCTCTCTAACCTTGTTGTTTTACTTGGGAAAATGGGGAAAGTCATAGCAGCTACCACATAAGCTTTTTGGAAAAATTAACTCAGAAAATGCATGTAAAATACCTAACACTGAGCTTGGCAAATGGTTCGCATTTTTAAACAAACACACACAGACACACACACGCACACACACATTTTATACAGCATTTTATGGGCTCTAAATGTCTAAGAAAGAAGTGAAGGATTCATGAAAGAAACTAGTCTAGTCAGCTCAGATCTAAAATGAATAAAAGATGAAATAAGAGAGGATATGACTAATAATAAACACCAAAGGCTATCATAAATGTCTAAGAATAGATTTTGTAAAAAGCCTAGTGCTCTGAGAGAAATGAAATAATATTTCTAAAGACGAAAAGACTTCCTTCCTCAGCTACATTTCAAGGGAAGAAGAAGAGCAATAGAACTCACATACAGGCAGTCTCTGGGTTCTGAATGACATGAGTTCTCTGGGTTTGTTTTTAAGCTGAATTTGTTTTTTTTTTTTGTTTTTTTTTTGTTTGTTTGTTTTTTTATGTAGAGACAGAGTCTCACTCTATCGCCCTCCATAGAGTGCTGTGGAGTCACAGCTCACAGCAACCTCCACCTCTTAGGCTTAAGCGATTCTCTCGACTCAGCCTCCCAGGTAGCTGGGACTACAGGCGCCCGCCACAGCGGCCGGCTAATTTTTAATGCAGTTCGGCCGGGGTCGGGTTTGAACCCACCACCCACAGTATATGAGGCCGGCGCCCTACTCGCTGAGCCACAGGCGCCACCCTTTAAGCTGAATTTGTATGTAAAGTAAAATAGGTTCCTAGCACTCTGGGAGGCCAAGGCAGGTCGATTGTTTGAGTTCAGGAGTTTGAGACTAGCCTGAGCAAGAATGAGACCCCATCTCCCATCTCTACTAAAAAAACAAAAAACCTAGCCAGGCCTCATGGCAGGTACC
>CAUYRH010039171.1:0-34461 GCA_963574655.1 Perodicticus potto
CTAAGAAAATGCCATGAATGCTATGTTAACCAGTTTGATGAAAATAGTTCAGATTGTATATGAAACCAGCACATTGTACCCCGTGATTGCATTAATGTACACGGCTATGATTTAATAAAAAACAAAACAAAACAAAGAAAAAAAACCATGAACTTGCGTGTCAGGTAGAGCTAGGTCCAGATCTAGTTTTTCCACTTACTACCTACATGACCTTTGAAGGATCTTTTAATGGCATATGCCTCAGTTTTCTCATGGATAAAATGAGGATACAAGTTTTGTTGCATTACTGGGAATATCAAACAGTCAAAAAATTACAAAATACTTAGCATAGGGCGGCGCCTGTGGCTCCTGAGTAGGGTGCCGGCCCCACATACCAAGGGTGGCAGATTCAAACCTGTCCCCAGCCAAACTGCAACAACAAAAAAATAGCCAGGCATTGTGGTGGGCGCCTGTGGGCCCTGCTGCTTGGGAGGCTGGGGCAGGAGAATTGCCTAAGCCCAGGAGTTGGAGGTTGCTATAAGTTGTGATGCCATAGCACTCTACCAAGGGCAACAAAGTGAAACTCTCTCTTAAAAAAAAAAAAACAAAAACTGCTTAGCATAGTGATTGAGACATAGTAGGCACCTAATGGCTGATGGCTTTTCTAGAACGGCGTAGCGTCCACAATCAGAGATGAGTTGTGACCATTTGCAGATGCCATTTTCTATGTTCCCTGGTATTTTTGTTTTGTCCGCATGTCCCAGCTCCTGGCTAATTTCTTTCCTGTTCTTAAGTGGGAAAACAGTTACTTCCCTACTGACTTCCCGGGGTTGTTTTGAGCATGACAAAGAACACATATGGAGACACTTTGAAAAGCATGGACCCCCTGCACAGCTCAAGCAGAGGTTGAGCACCAGACAACAACAGGAAGCTGCATCTTGAGGTCTTTCTGGCAGCTGCAGGAGGTGTTTGCCAGATAGCCCTGAGCGCCCTGCCAGGAGCTCTCCCCAACCCTGTGGGGCTACATGATGGCTGTAGGAGGGCGCACTCCCTCCGAGCACCTGTCCAAAACAGGATACTCCAAGCACACACAGTGGCTTCCTGGGAATCCCACCTCCTGCGATGCAATTGTAGTCCTGGGCCACAGCAGCACAAACACTGGGCCTCTATTGCTGCATAGCATGAAGGCAAATAAATAGAGATCATTATGTTTTTAACAATAAATTATTCTTTTTCTTTTTTTATTATTCAGTTACTATAGAGGCTGTCAAAAAGTGCCAATGTCAACTATATCATGAGTCTATTATTATTACTGTAACTCAAATTTAGTGGGATGACTTGGTGCCATTTTACCAAACACTTTGATATGCAGGTCTTCATTTCATCCTTATGTTCAATACTGCCCTTAGACCCAGGAAAGCAGGGCCCCATCCCTGACCCCAGGCTTTCCTCAAAAATGTCTAAGGCCTCTCTGATACCTGGGACCAACAGGGGCCTTCAGTGCTGTCTTGGTGGGGCATCCCAGCTCCTCTTCAGCGCTCTCTCTGATGACCTTCTACAACTCTATGCTCAGCAGTTGGCTGACCAGGGGTCCCAAGGAACCCTAGGTAGGAGTCAGCCAGTGGAATTTCTCAGAACCCCGGAGCTGGCTTGATTCCAGAAGAGCCTGGCCAGCAATCTCTCCCTCAGTCTGGCGTAGTACTTCTTGCCCATGATTGAACCAGATTGGGCTGTTAACATACTGATTTGGGGTAAGCTCTAATTGTTTATGTAGACAGGGGCCCTACAAAAAAAATTTGTTCAGGGTTCTAGGGTAGTGATTTTGAACTAGTGCGCCACTAAATTTTTAAAAGATCATTAAATTATTTTCGAAAGACATTCAAAGCAAAGTTTTCTTGTTTTGTTTTTTTTTGTAGAGACAGAATCTCACTTTATCACACTTGGTAGAGTGCCATGATGTCACACAGCTCACAGCAACCTCCAACTCCTGGGCTTAGGTGATTCTCTTGCCTCAGCCTCCCAAGTAGCTGGGACTACAGTTGCCCGCCACAACGCCCGGCTATTTTTCTGTTTTTGCAGTTCGGCTGAGGCTAGGTTTGAACCTGCCACCTTTGGTATATGGGGCCGGTGCCCTACTCAATGAGCCACAGGCACTGCCCAAAGCGAAGTATTCTTTTATTCTTTTTTTTAATCAACATAATTTAAGTGTGCCGTAGAAGTTTGACTAGAGGTTCAAGTGTGCTGTGAGATTTTAGGTTGAAAAACACTGCTCTAGGGACAGATCCGCTTATAGCAATCATATACGGGATGCAATCTTCTGCGTACCTCATAAATGAGGAAACTGGCTTGGAATCATGAACTTCCCAAAGTAACACAGTTAGTAAATAGAACAGCAGGGATTCAACTTCTAGAATGTCCAACTTCAAAGCCAAAACAGTTACCTAATTTCCCAGATTTCCTTATTTGCCTCCTCTAAGATATGAGTAGCACAACAATGCTTTCCCTTTTCTTTATCCAGGATTGTCTTTGATACTCTTAATTCTCTTGTTCTCTCTCAACTGAACCTGCTAACAAGGCTTTCTCATTCAACTACGGTTTCCCTTTGACTTCCTGCTGTCTCTTACCTACACACTTTGGCTCTTTCAAGAGCAGCAACAGCTCATTCCTAAGACAACTGATCTGAATCTCTTTGAATAGAAACATTCACTAGAAGCACTGAAATCGTTTACTGTAAAGTTTTAGCTATAGCAGAAAATGACATGTTTCATTTGTATCCCTATCTGTTTCATAAAATATATTTTTTCCTCAACAACGGGTTCCTGATATTTGAGGGAGGTGCCCTACGCTGCAGTGGGCTGGTTCTGAACAAAGTCTTTCTAGCATAGTGTGGCAGGGGTCTGGGGAAGCACTCATGGTCTCTCCATCTCCACTCTCTGCTCCCCTAAAATTCTGGAATAGTGATAAGGAGACTACTAGAGAGTGAAAAAGCCAAGGAACTGTCACCATCAGCACCGGTCAAAATCGGTATCCTGTTCTGCCCTAGGACTGATCTTCTTGGCAGCTCTCCCTGTCCCTGTCAAAGCTCAATATAGTCACAATGAGCTACCACTTCACACCCATTAGGATGGCTAAAATCAAAAAGTCAGATAGTAACAAGTGTTGGCAAGGATGCAGAGTGACTGGAACCTTCCTAAGCTGCTAGCAGAAATGTAAAATGGGGCAGCCACTTTGTCAAATGGTCTTGAAGTTCCGCATAATGTTAAACATAGCTACCCTATGATCCAGAAATTCCATTCCTAAGAATATACCCAAGGACATTGAAAACATATGTCCACACACAGCATGTACATGAATGTTCATGGTGGCATTATGAATAATAGTCAAAAAGTAGAAACAACCCAAATGTCTATCAACCAGGGAAGAGATAAATAAAAGGTGATATATCCATACAATGAAATACCATTCAGTCCTAACAAGAGTGAAGTACTGATACATGCTACAGGATCATGACCCTTGAAAATGGTAAGGAAGTAAAAGAAGCCAGACACAAAAGACCACATATCATATGATTCCATTCACATAAAATGCCCAGAATAAGAAAATTTATAGATGCAGAAAGTAGATTTACGATTTCTCTAGGCTGGACCACGAAGATAGAGAGGTTTGGTTTGGCGGGTGGGTGGTAATAGCAAAAGGGTACAGGGTTTCTTTTTGAGGCAATAAAAATATTCTAAAATTAACCATGGTGATGGTTGTACATATTAGTAAATATATTAAAATCCACTGAACTATATTCTTTAAGTGCCAGAATTATGCAGTAGATGAACCATATCTCAATAAAGCTGTTAAAAATTAATTGTAACAAAATAAAACAATTTATTACAGGTTAACTCTCCCAGTTAACCTTAATCCCACCCTACCATTCTCTCTGGCTATCCAATAATTGTCAGGGATATAATTGGACTCAACTTCATATGTCTGTAGAGATCATGTCTAATAGCCTTCTGTACTGATGCTAGCGCTGAGTTTGACACGGCGTGGGCAGTTGGGCAGACATTCTAGAAATATTTGCAGGAGGATTCTTTTCAATATTGCAGCCAGTCTTCATTCACAGAGGCGCTATGATACTTCAAAGTCTGAAAACTCCCAAGTATAAAAACTCCACCCTCCGCCTGGGCTTTGTCTACCTCTTTCCCAGGCAGATGGCTGAGCAACCACATTTTAATAAGCTTCACTGAAAAGAATCCCAACGATTCTCTCAATGCTAAAAATGCTCTTTTTCTCTTCTTTTAAAAAATTTTACAAGACAAGCCCTCTCTAGGCAGTGACACAGTGCAGACCTCAGCTTTACTTGGGACATCCTTTGCCAGTGTCCTTCTGCTGCCTTGAATATTTCCTTTCCATTCATCCATTGTCATGTGAAAGAACAGCAGCTATAGATAGAGATCTTTCTTTTCCATTGTATTTCCTATTACTGACAATTATTCAGACTAAGTTTGGAAAGAGGCACCCTTGTTAATGATATCATAAAATCACGGACAAAAATACTCTCAGTATTTAGCTCCAGGGCCGTACTTAGGTTACATTCTCCATTCTCTCACCCTCACCCCCGTTACTTATATATTAAGGATAGTGTTTCCTTTGAAGGACATATTATGGATGAATGGTCTAGATAATACTCTATTACTTATGCCGATCACAAAACACAGAATCCTGTCCAGAGTGGGTTCTTTTGCTTACCCAAAAGATCAAAGCTGTTACACGCATGCCCATGTGGGCAGTAGCCCTCAGGATGTAGGTACACCAAGTGGGTGATGGTGGCACGTCTGTGACGGGGGAAGGAGGTCCCAGGGACACTCAGGTCTTCAACAATCAGTCTCCTTCTGGATGAGTCCCGGGCACTGGTTCTTTTGGTTGAGATGACTTTGCTTTTCTCAGAGCTGCACAATTTCCCCAGACACTTCAAACCAAGGAAGGCAGGCATCTTGGGGTGCATTACAAAAAAAAGAGAAACAGCCACCAGGAGCCCGAGAAGCTGTGCTTCCCCACAGCTGCCTCTCTCCCTTTCACGCTGCCAGGCAAAGAAGATTAAGGAAGATGTATTTAAGCGATTACGCTCAAGAGCTTTAGGGCTCCATATTCTCAGTCAGGTGATTAGGTATAAAAACAATCACTACCAGGACATCAAGACTATGTCAGTCTGAGGCAAGAATGAATATCTGAAAATCAGATTAATATCCAAAGTGAGAGGAAAGACCTGGCTGTAGTATTGAAAAGAATCTTCCTGCAAATATTTCTAGAATATTCCAAATCATCTGGTAAGAGTACTGGGAATAGGCATATATCCACATATTGTATATAGGAATACATACCAGAAAAGACTCAGGAGAATACATTCTCCAGGATTTCTCATTTCACAGAGGGAGGACTTCGATTAAAGGTCCTCAGCTTTGACTAGCAATAAACTCAGCTCTGAGCCAGAGTAAACAATCATTTCCTTTCCATTTTCTAGAGGAGGATCCTTCCCTTTAGTGCCAGGAACATCCTTCTGCCTGATCCCATTAATGTGATGCTAAGAAGAGTCTTGAAGTTGTTTCATGGGTTTTTGGCTGTTGCAGACTCTCTAGAAGTCATACAGTGGGAACAGAATTACTGGGTAGGTGGCTGCATGTTTTCACAAAGTTACAAGCTAGCAGGACCCTCATAAAATTAGGTTAAGAGATAAAGAACAACCCTGGTAATGGGCATTTACCCTCTGACGTCCACATAGTAACATGTGGACGAGTCTATGTGACCACCCTATGACCACACGATAGTCACAGGTCAGAGGGAATAAACCTACACTCCTCCCTTCTCCAGTCATTGGGCTACTGGGCTCTAACACAATTATCTTCACATTACAACCCTTGCACTTTAAACAGAATAGAATTACAGAGCTGGAGAGGCCTTCACAGATGGCCTAGTACAGTGGCTCCCAAATACTGCTTTGCATAGAAACATCTGTAGAACTTTCAAAAAATACAAAATCCAGGATACTACTAGCCCAGACCTCGGAATGTGGTTCTTTGAGAGTTGGCCCCAAACTTACATTTCTAAAAGTTTCCCAGACAAAGGCCAGCACCTGGGAAGCAGGGATCTATTCCACCCTTTAACTATAAAATGAGGAAAGTAAGTCTCAGAGAAGCTAAGTGGCTTCCTCATGACAATGCAGAAAGCCCAGGGTGGGGCCAGGTCTCCCGACTCCCAAACTACGACTGTCCCTGCCGCAAGAGTCAAAGTCCTGCCACAAATTCTGTAGGCAGATGAAGCAGGGAAAGGACATTCTTGCTTCTTTTGTTACCAGCTCCTCCTAATCTTTAATGCAGGGTTTGGCAACAGAATTCAAGAACCAGAAAATCCAAATTTGCTAGAATTACTTTAGCCCAATAGGAAGCACAGTGAGAATGGAAGAGACAGACTCTGTCCCAGAGGCGCCCCATTGGGACAGAGTTGGGAAGTGGAAACAGTACCGAAGACGTGCCTCAAGACTTCTCCAAAATTCTGGGAGTGAAGGCCTACGCAAACCTCCCCACCCCCCATCCGTCCAAAGTTCTCCACCAAAAACAGTTTACAAAGTGGGTAAAATGATCTACACGTGTTCTGCTTCTTGCCTATTTTGAAGAAACTTCAGACATGCAAGGTAAGGTATTCTATCAATGTTTCCCAGAACGTGATTCCTGGACTAATCTGTCTAAAACACAGGCCCACCTCCCACCTGCTGGGTTCTCCCAGACGTGTTTTTCCAGTAAACATTGTAGAGTGGAGACCTCTGCCCTCACCATGAAGTCCTTCTTGTCGCAGTTAGTCAGTTTCCTGTATCTCTGCTCTTTGTAGACAGAGAACCCGAGCATCCAGTTATTTGTTTTTACAAGATCTTTTAATTGTTTATTTGATGTTTACGATGCAGACATTTTAAACACCAGTTCTGGTTCACAATAACACACACACAGACTTTGGACAGATAAGGTGATGATTTTCTTCAAATCTAGCATCTTAGTTGACCAAGAAAAACTGTAACTATTCCGAGACAAAGCTGTTCTGCCTCCTCGGTCCCCAGCCCCCTAAAGCTAATCACATACATTAACTCCACCCCACCGCCCCGCTGCCGTCTCAGCAGAGCGCACTCAGGCCTCCACTAGACAAGTTTACAGATTCAAACATTCAGTTTAAGAAGCAAACGTTTTCCGAGAGACTATGAAAAGAAAAAAAAAATAAATTCTTCTGCAGTAATCAGATTATATGTAAACATTTTGATACTGTTATGCGTTTTGGGTCAGGGTGGAAAGTAAACTGAATGAGGACCGATCATAGAGAACGCTGGTGAGAGTCAGAGGTGTGTGCTTGCTGTGAAAGACAACCTGACTATATCCACGGGGAGGAGGCCGACTCCTCCCTCAGGTGATGCTGGGAGCAGCAGTGACCACTGACACCTGTGAACTATGTTCCACTTCCCAGCTGCTCAGAGTTTTTCACTTAATTGCCTCCACACAGTTCAGGGTAAATACCCGGCAGCACAGGCCAAGCCTCCACTCTTAAAAAGACTTTCAATGGCATCTCCCGGACGGCAACCTCTTTCCCCAGGAAAGCGCAGTTGGGGAAGACACTCAGAAGCACCCTGGGTCCGTTCTTTCACTGCCCCCTCCTGCCACAAGCCATGTCAGATCCCAGTTACAGCAATCGCCAAGGAGGACAATGGGTTTTGTATGAAAAGAAACTATCAGTGGGAAACTACTCCAGGGGGGAAAGGCCCTGAGCAACCCCCTTCCCCACGCTATAGGAGTTGGGCAGATACCTGATGAGATGAACCCCAACCCAAAGCCAGGTGTTTGGGGGCTCCACGGGGCCCAAGGGACAGATGCCGTAACGACCTTTTTCTTCAGCACAGCAATTGGCTACCAATGAACCCTGAGTTTTCCTTAATTTTACTCTATGTAATGATTTAGGGTTTTAGGTCTTTTTGTAGACAAGTTCCCAGTCTTACTAAGATTTATATGCTTCTTGTTAAGAAATTTTTCCAGAGAGCCAATCACCACCTTAAAATGTGAATCTTTATGGATTTAATTCTCTAAAGAAATGGTCTGGATTTCCCCTGTGGCTTCATCAATGACAACGAGGTTACTCTCTCTTTTCAATTTTTTTGTTTGTTGGTTTTTAATCAAAATGAATGAAATGAGCTCAGCCCCGAAACTCTTGCAGTTTGCTCACAAGAGTCAGGATGATCTTAGCTGCTGAGCAGAACAGATTAAGCAGAGAAATAGCAATTTTTTTTTTTTTTTTGCAGTTTTTGGCTGGGGTCGGGTTTGAACCCGCCACCTCCAGTGCTGATTCTTTTGAGCCACAGGCGCTGCCCGAAACAGCAATTTTTTTTTAAGTGGGAAGCCTCCGAGGAAGGAGTGCAAATGGACTTGCAGACAAGCACGACTCAGCCCACTTGAGGTTCTCACGCTCCCAGGAAGTCCTAAAGTTTAGTCCATCTGCTCATCAGCATCGTCATCCCAGGGCATCTCCTCTGCAAAGCCCAGTGTTAAGGGGGCTTACCCATCCCTCCAAAGCAGGCTGTGATTTTCTGAGCATACTGGCACAGGCTCCGGTCTGGGCAGAGCTCCCCAGGACCGCCTGCTTCCTCCATCACTCTGCGAGCACCTGCTTCTCTTCCCGTAATGCCACTTGACCAATACTTGCTCAAAACGGAGCAAGCAGCCAAGCCCCCTCTTTCATATCTTCTCCATTAATAATTCAGACACTACATAAAATCGCTGAGTATTCAGGATGGAGAGCACCAAGGCACTCTGAGGACTGAAGCATAATTAGTAGAACAGACATCAAGTGTCTCAAATTACTCTCCGACAATACTCTCCACGGACAAGGTTTCCAAGTAACAATGAGAGGCAGACTTGGAATGTCTGCAAGGAAGCAGCCACAGGTGAAGAGCGGCTTGGGGAGGGGTCACGGGCATCCCCTGAGCTCCGCCTCGGTGTGTTAGACAAGACTCTCTCCTGAATCTGTTCCATGGAGTCAGAGTGCTAAATTGCTGCCCACACATCGCAATCCCCTGGCTTGCAAACCTTCTCTAGTCCCTGAACACATCCCCTCATCCTTCCCACGATTCTTTCTCTTTTTCTGGAAATTCCTCAACTTTCTTCCCGTCTGAACCTCTGTGAAATCAACCTGTGCTTAATAATGCAGCTCAAACATTCCCTGCTTCTTCAAGGCTTTCAGAGCCACTTTGGCTAGAATTAATTTCTTCCTATTTTGTCCCTAAATAGCAGCTGTACCGTATTTATCTTACCTGGTCTTGCACTGTGGTTACCTGCAGGCTGCCTTGTCTCCCCTCCCAGCTGCTAAGCTTCTGGAAAGCTGAAGTCTTGCCTTTGCACCCTGCTTCCTTCACATAAGCCTCTACACATGCTGGGTACTCAATGCCCTGTAAATAAAAGTCGCTAATTCTCTAAAATAAGTCACTGTGAAATATGATTCCCCAGTACTTGGGTCAAAGGCAGATATCAAAGACAAAACACACTCCAGCCACCATTAACGGCTTTACTAGGAGAGGAAAATGTACACATTCTATAGGGCTCTGAGAACATCTATCCTCACACACACAGCTGCAAGATAGGATTATCATCCTCCTGGTTAGAGTGTAGCTAAGTGGAAGGCACTAAGTGGCTGGCGCATGCCTGAGAGGTCCTAGCCAGCTGTGGCCATATGAAGCTGTCCCCGTGGTTGGTAATCAGGAGACAGGCTGCCTTTGCTGGTGGGCTAAATAGCTGAGTGTAGAACCGGAACCCCCAGCGTCAGCACTTCTCTGCTCCTCTGCTGATGGAGGTGCTGACCCTGGAGCAGGTGCGTGATGCCTGCTTGCTCTGGCTTCCCCTCCACGGCTCTCCCAGGAGGAAAAATGCAGAGGGAAGCGTTTCCAGTGGCACAGTTTGAAATATTTATAATTCATCTCTCTCAACACTGAAAAGCTCCAACTCACTCTGGCAAACCTCATGTTCCCTGTCCATTTACTAGAAAATCTCTAATACCCAGATCATCTATTTTCTGACTGTGCTGTAAGCAGGGCCTCTTTCTTGTTTGCTGCCTTCTTTTCTTGCGTTCATTTACCTTTGGACTTCAACTTTGACTCCACAGAACTCCTGTATTGTATGGTCACAAGAAATATGGATGGAAGATAACAACAGACAGGAAACCCAGTTAAAACAAGGGCCAGGCCTTCCTCCACCCTTTGTGTCTGTGAAAGAACCTCACGCTCGAAGCATTTATTGAGTGCCTCCAATATGACAGGCCAAGTGTCAGCACCTTACTGATGAATGAGACAGGGGCCCTCACGTGCATTTGCAGGAGAGCAAGCGTGGACCTAGCTACGGTGCAACTTGGTGAATACCACTGCGGTACAGAGTTATGGCACTAAAAGTTGGTGGGCTTGGTTTAGACTGAGTATGGGGATATGTTTCGTGATCCCTATGAATTTCCTACCTTTTAAAACCAATTTTGGGCCTTAATGAATGAAAATGCTTCAGAACAGAAAAGTGGCCTACATTTCACATCTCCCATGAACAACTTTATGTATTTCTTTTACATTCCCAACAGTGACGCACACACAAAAGTTGTTCCCTCTATGGAGTTGGCAGCGGGTGCGACAGGTTCCCTTGCGTTTCTTCAATGCTAAGCTCTGATTTTATGAAAGTGCATGAGAAGGAAAGATTAAGTCAGCCTGGCACTGGTGGGATTCAGAGAAGGTGACGGTCCATCTGGGCCTTGAAGACAAATTTACGAAGGACATGAGGAGGTTTGGGGAAGGCAGAAAAGAATATTCCAAAGGGAGGAAGCTCCAGAAGAATGCTTCATTCAGATTGTCCAAGTGGATAGAAAAGGTCAGGGGTCACAGGTAAGCGCTCAGAAGAGCCTATCCATCCACATATAAACAAATCAATTTAGAGAGATAACACGGCGTGACCTTTGAGCAAGCACACAGCAGGCTGCAAAAGGTATGCTCTTTCTCTTTCTTTAGAGAGTACTAGAATTCCAGGAGAAGGGTTGGCACCAGTCCACAAATACATTTCACACTGATTCATTATTAACAGCCTGTCTCAGCACTTGTTTTGTCCGACTACTTAAAACCACAAATTTGTTAGTCATGACAGCAGGCCCGTCAGATGAGACCCCCGCTCTACCTGAAGTCCCTCCCAACTCAGACTGAGAAACGGAGACCCACGAGGAAGCTGCTTCCCTCTGACCTAAACCCACAGAATGAGATGTTTGAAAAGAACGTGCATTCTCCAAAGGCAAATCACAGGCCTTACTGTGAATAAAAGATGCCTTTGGCTATTTGGAAGTCCACAGCTGTGGAAGGTTTTAGAACAGAGAGTTTTAAATGTGGATACAGATGGACAATACTTTTCCTAACAATGGGGAACTTTCTGTTGTCTTTCCATAGTCTGGGCAGATCTGATGACCTTCCTTTCTACAGCACCCTTTATCTGGAAGAGACAATTTATTGGATGCAAAATTGGCAGTCTCTGATATGAAAATGCTTTCAGGCAGAATCACTACCCATGCATCATTTAATCTATTGGTTGCCAAAATAGGGTGTGTAATACCTACAAAATAGTCTACTGCAGGGTGGAAAGAAAATTCTAGGTTATATTTATATATATATATGTATTTATATTCTAGATTACATATATATACCTATTTATAGGTAATGTTATTCTTCAACACTTTTAAATTTCTATGTTTTAGAATGTAGATAATATTAGCACAAGTTTGTTATTTACCAGTAAGTCATATGTATTCTATTATGCAATCAATTCTTTTCCCTTTTTTCCACTGCTAGGGATGCAAAATCATTAGAGTTTGGAGACCAGGGATTATTGTACCAAAATAAATCATAAGGAAGCTAATGAGAACTCAATCAACCAGAGGGAATCACTAAATTTTTTACTAAGGAATGAATGAAACCGAAGTTAAAAGTAAAAAACAGAACAAGAACGAGGGTCAGTAAATTCACAGGCTCTGGGGTCAGAACACCTAGCTCAAATCCTGGCTTCACTGCTTCCTGCTTGGCATCATCACGTGAATCCTTTGTAACCTCATCTGTAAAATAGGGGCGGCACCTGTGGCTCAAAGGAGTAGGGCGCTGGCCCCCTATACCAGAGGTGGTGGGTTCAAACCCAGCCCTGGCCAAAAACTGCAAAAAAAAAACAAAATAGTATATGCCCTCCATATCTACTGAAGCCCTTGACAGCTCCTGGCACAGAGGCATGGATTCATAAATGTTTGATTCAGAAGTTGCAAAATTAAAATCCCCAGAGGACTGACAGTAGAATTTTAAAAAAAATGGAGGCAGTAGATTGGTCCCCAGATAATTTAGAGGAGTAAGATGTATGTAAAGTAAATTATATCTTAATTTTATAGAAGTTAGAGCTGCTTGGATCTAGACAATTATTGCTGTTTTGGAATGCAAGCCAGGTATTTCTAAATGTTCAAATTTTTAGGTGAAATCTCTCAAGTTTCAAACATTTGCAACTAATTAAAAAAATAAAAATAAAAAGCACTGTCCACATTTTCACCTCCCAACAAAACAAAACAAGCTCACAGGCCTACATGGCCTTAGGCTATCAGTGTTGCTCTATGTGTTAGTTAGAACCAAACTTGTGTAAACCCTCCTACCCAAGCTTAAACCAAGCAGTTATGAAGTTTTTCAGATACTGGGGGAAGGCAGTAGGGTGCAAGATTTTTTAGAAGCATTGGAATTTTCTACATAAAAAATCCACACCTCCTCATTTCTGAAATCAGATTTTAATCTGCTACAAACCATCGCAAAACTGTATTCCCAAACAACTGAGTGCCTGGTACTAGTAGCACTTGCAAAGCAAATTTTACCACCCTTTCCTGGTCAGAAATACAAGAGCATGTCCTCTGGTTTTCCCATTCTACTATTTTGTCTACTCCTACCCACAGTCTTTTCTCTTTAACCACTAGTAGGATACTATGACACATTTTTCTGCAGTTTTCCCCATGAATTGAATTTTTATTAAATATATTCTTTTATGAAGAATTATTAAGGTATAATATTTACAAACAATAAAAAGCATAGATCTTAGGTATGTAATCTGATGAGTTTTAACAAATGCATTTGCCTGTGTAAACCTCATCTCTCTCAAGAGACCCCAGAAAGTTCCTACACGTTCCTTCCCTGTCAATCCTCATCCCTAAACCCCAACTACTGTTCTGATTTCTATCCCTTTTTGCACATTCCAGATCTTCATACAAATAGAACCATCCAATACGTCCCCTTTGGTCTCAGCTTCGTTCATTCCACATGTTGTTCAGGTTCATCCATATTTCCCCATTAAGTTTTACTTCTGTCATTTGCTCCAGGGCAAAGATCACAGCTTCTCTCTGATGGTTTATAGATCATAATCATCCAGCATGGTCATCCAGCATATCCATCCTTTGGTTACTACTTCATTCACCCATTAACTTTTGGGGATGAGAACAAATGCAATGCCATCTTTGGAGTGCCAAAGCATGCCAGCGTTGATGCCATGTCATTGATTAGGACAGGCCATGATGTGAGGTGCTTTCTGGTGGGCAGAACTGGAGGATGGGAGGACTTCAGATTGTGTCAAATTGGTAGGGGAAGTTCTTGGAGAGGGGATCCATTGGAAGAGCTGTCGCTAAAAATACTGAATGAAAATCTGGAAATGGGGACATAGTCAATTTGCATCAGCAGTTGAGAGGAGGAATAAAGGGAGAGTTACTTAGCTTACGTTGAGGTAGGAAAAGGATGGATATGCTGGATGACCAGGGGGCAGGTGGACCGAAACAGGGTTATTAGCAGATAAGGAAAATAAGTTCCATGATCTTCCCACAAACATACAGAACCCTATTGAGCCATTCCTCTCTTCCGTGGATCCATACACCAGCCATACTGAAGATGGGCACTGCAGATTGGAGGTGATTGCAATAGACAAATGGCCAGAATAAAAGAATGTGGATGCTTGCTAAGGGGGAAGTCAATCTTTAACGTAAGAAGTGACATCAAAAAGAACGGTGGCTCATGCCTGTAATCCCAGCACTCTGGGAGGCCAAGGTGGGTGGATCATCTGAGCTCATGAGTTTGAGACCAGCCTGAGCCAGAGTGAGACCCCCATTTCTCTAAAAAAAAAAAAAATAAATAGCCAGGCGTTGTGGTGGGGGCCTGTAGTCCCAGATACTTGGGAGGCTGAGGCAAGGGGATCACTTGAGCCCAAGAGTTTGAGGTCACTGTGGGCTATGATGCCAGGGCACTGTTCCAGGGGTGATAAAGTGAGACTCTGTCTCAGAAACAAACCCAATTCATATATTAAACTTTAACTATTAAAAGGTAGATTATTTTAAATGAGAAATATAGGAAAGAGAAAGAACTTGGGTAGAAAGAGGTGATAATGAGCACATTTCAGATGTAATAAGAGTTTAAGATCATCAGAACATTCAGTAGGCAATGGAAAATGTTGGCCTGGATCTCCGGTGAGAAATCAGAGATGCAGGTGTAATTCTGGAAGCATCCATCCACCCAGAGCTCAGGACTGGAACCACGGGGGTGGATGAAATGGTAAAGAAATCCCTGATCCATGAACTTCTTGAAAGCAAAGGTGGTCTCCCTCATTTCTGTGTCTGCTTCATGTAAGGGGCTTCCCAAATACTTATGAACTTAAAAATGAATCCTTCATGTAGGGGATCTTGGAAAAAATATTTAAATTGATGATCTAGGCTCAAATTTCCTCAAACTGGATCTATGCACGTAAATGCTTGAGCCTCTAATTACATTAACTAAATGATCCGACTCAGCAGTCCTTCCTACCACTCTAATTAAAGACGTGTCCATTTTATTGATTGAAGTTTCCAGTAATACAGCATAACGCTGCTACTTACCGTCAAGAAAGGGAAAGAAGTTTGCAAAGAAAAAAATAAAACTCCCTGAAGGCTTCCATTCATCCTTAGATATCACAGAGAATTTGAAAATTTAGTAATTAAACTCACCTAAGAGAAAATAGATTTGCAGGAAACAGATCTAGAAAATATTGGATTCTAAATCAGATTACCCCAAATATTGGATTCTAAATCATATTACCCCTTTCACAATCCACTTCATCATTATCAACATGCACCCATCGGTAAAAATGTGCACAGAAAAATCGGATTACGGCAGAGACGAATCTGCACGAACGCATTTCAATCAGCATTTATTGAGCATCTTTGTGCATAGCCCTGCCACAGGTATAAAACAGAAGAACAAAGTGCTTTGCTTTTCATTCTCTGATGGAAACCAAAGTGCCCTTTAAAGGCTTCCAGTACAGGAATTCTCAGGACAAAGCAAACAAAAATAGCCTGTTCCAGGATGAAGTGGGTGGTGGATGTCTTCAATAGGACAGATGGATCATTTGGAGCTGTGTGTGTGTGTGTTTGGGAGTGGGGATTTCTGGGGTTCTTTTATTTATTTTTCAGGAGAGAATGGCTTGGCACAATCAATTTTTAAACTTACATTAGCATATGGTGCAGTGGGAAAGACAAGGCAGCCTCAAAATAGAGAATAGAGCAAATGGTAATGCCTAAAAATGTAAAAGGCTAGGAAAAGAGCTTTTTAAGGATTTTTTTTAAAAAAAGATTGTCCTATTAGAGTTGAAGAAAAAGCTATTACGGCCTTGAAGGACCACAGATGGTACCGTAAAATCCACAGAGCAAAAGGAAACAAATCAGGCCAACGCAGGCTGAAGAACACGGGCTGAAGGAAACGTCACCTGCGCTCACCAACAGGCTCATTCACATCCTTCCCAGGAGCTGGCCCAGCCCCTCTGAAGGTTCACCACTCGTCACCTTCTCCAACCCCGCAACCCCACGAATCTGTCTCTGAATTGCTACTTCGCCTTTAAAATTTCAACTTTGATTTATAATTCCCTCAGATTATGTCAAGAACCACTTCAGCTATTGTTTCTCTCATTTCAATGTTTTTGATACAAAAAAATTCATTAGAGAAAATTTGGAAAACACTGAAAACTCCAGATCAGTGTTTTTCAAACTTTTTTTTATCTCACAGCACACTGGCACCTATAGTAAACTTTTGCGGCACACTTAAATTATGTTGATAAAAAATATACACGTATACATAAAAAAGAATACTCACTCTGCTTTGAACTTCTTTGGAAAATAATTTAATTAATGATGTTTACAATTTTTTGAGGCACACCTGAGATCTTCTCACCATACACCAGTGTGCCAGGCTCGGCAGCTCACGCCTGTAATCCTGGTACTCTGGGAGGCCAAGGCAGGAGGATCCCTTGAACTCAGAAGTTCAAGACCAGCCTGAGCAAGAGCAAGACTCCATCTCTACTAAAAATAGAAAACTAGCTGGGCATTGTGGCAGGTGCCTTTAGTCCCAGCTGCTTGGGAGGCTGAGGCAAGAGAATCTCTTGAGCCCTGGAGATTGAGGTTGCTGTGAGCTATCATGCCAGGGCACTCTACCCAGGGCAACAGAGGCTCTGTCTCAAAAAAAAAGAAAGAAAAAAAGAAAAAGAGAAAAAAAATCACTGCTCTAGAGAAATAGAAATACAATCCCTCCCAATCCAGAAACCACTATTATTTCTTCTGTAGATGTTCTTCTGTTTTTTTTCCATGCATTTTCAATGTAGTTCAGAGAACATTACATAGACAATTTACAACTTTGGTATTTCAAACCTTTCCCTGGGTTATTCAAATCTATTGCAATCCTTTTTGATGTTTTTTTTGTTGTTGTTTGTTTTTTTGAGATAGAGCCTCAAGCTGTCCTCCTGAGTAGAGTGCTGTGGCGTCACAGCTCACAGCAACCTCTCCTGGGCTCAAGCGATTCTCCTGCCTCTGCCTCCCAAGTAGCTGGGACTACAGGCACCGGCCACATTGCCCAGCTATGTTTTGATTGCAGCCGTCATTGTTGTTTGGTGGGTCTGGGCTGGATTCGAATCCACCAGCTCAGGTGTATGTGGCTGGCACCTTACCGCTTGAGCCACAGGTGCCAAGCCCTTTTTGATGTTTTTTAAAATTGAAATATATCTTACATACAGCAAAGTTCACAAATCTCAAGTATATAGATAAGTAAGTTTTTACATATGGGTACAACCACGTAGCCACCCCCAGATTAAGATGTGCAACACACCTAACCCCCAGAAGCTCTCCTCAGCTCTTCAAATCAACATTGCATCCCCATCTCTCCAGGTAGCGCCATTCTGACATCATGGTACATTAGCTTTGAACTTCACAGATGATTCACGCAGCGGCACTCTGCCTGTGTGGCCCCTTTTGCCCAGCATAATGCATATGTGATTCGTCCATGTCCTGTGCATATTAATAGTTCATTCTTTTTCAACTCTGCATAACAGTCCTTGAAAGAACATACGACAGTTAATTTCTTCATTTTCCTGATTGGGAACATTTGGGTTTTCCAGGTTGGAGCTATTATAAATAAAGCTGCTGAGACTATTATCATCCACGTCTGTGGACATTCGTGCTCAAGATGTATGGTGTATGTTTCTGGGTACACCCACACACGTGCAGTATATAGGTGTATGGATGGTTAGTTTTTCAAGGTACTGTCCAATACTTTTCCAAAGTGATTTTTTCCTTTCATATTTCCATCAGCAATGTGGGAGAATTCCAATTGTTACATATCCTCACCAATACTTGGTGCCCTCCGTCTTTTTAATTCTACCCACTGTGATAAATGTAGAATGGTATCTTATTAAGGTTTGAATATGCTTTTTGCAGGTTGCTAATGATGGTGAAACTTTTTTCATAAGGTTATTGGCTATTTTGGATATCCTCTTTTGTGAAGTATATGCCTTTGTGAAGTATGGATTATCTGCCTTTTATTGAATGGTAGAAGTTCTTTTTATATATTGGACACGAGTATATTTTCAGATAAACAATATATAACTGTTTTCTTCTAGATGGCAGCTTGCCTGTTCATACTCCCAGTGGCAAGTTCGATGAACAGCTCCTAGGGTTAATTAAATTCAATTAGCTTTTTTTTTTTTCTTTTATGGCCAGTGTTTACTTTCAGTCTTATTTAAGAAATCTTTGTTAGGGCCAGGCACAGTGGCTCACACCTATAATCTTAGCCCCCAGGCAGGCTGAGGTGGGCGAATTGCTTGAACTCAGGAGTTTGAGACCAGCCTGAGCAAAAGCAAACACCCTCCCCCCATCTCTACTAAAAAATAGAAAAACTGAAGCAAGAGGATCACTTGAGCCCAAGAGTTTGAAGTTGCAGTGAGCTGTGCATGATGACACCAGAGCTCTCTACTCAGGACAATAGAGGACAGAGGACACTCTGTCTCAAAAAAAAAAAAAAAAAAAAAAGGAAGAAAGAAAGAAAGAAATCTTGTTTAATTTTTTTCTGAGACAGAGTCTTGCTCCATCATCCTGCCTAGAGTGCAGTGATGTCATCATAGCTCGCTGCAACCTCCAACTCCTAGGCTTAGGTGATCCTCCTGCCTCAGCCTCCCAAGTAGCTGGGACTATAGGTGAACATCACCATACCAGGCTAATTAAAAAATATTTTTTTAGAGACAAGGACTTGCTCTTCCTCGGGCTGGTCACAAACTCCTGAGCTCTAGTGATCCTTCTGCCTCAGCCTCCCAGATACCCAGATATACAGGTGTAAGCCTACCTGTGGTTTTTTGTTCTGTTTTGTTTTGAGACAAAGTCTTGCTCTGTTGCCCTGGCTAGAGTGCAGTGGCATCATCATAGTTCACTGCTGCCTCCAACTCCTGGGCTCAAACAATTCTCCTGCCTCAGCCGCCCTAGTAGCTAGGACTACAGTCATAAGCCACCACACCCAGCTAAGTTTTCTAAGAGATTTTTGTAGAGATCTCTTTTTGTAGAGATAGGGGTCTCACTATTATGCAGGCTGGTCTCAAACTCTTGGCCTCAAGCTACTCTCCTGCCTTGGCCTCCCAAAGTACCTACCTGTAAGGATGAAGGACGTGAGCCACCACACCTGGCCTAATCTATGGTTTTGAAAATATCCTTTTATGTTTTATTCTAGAAGCTTGTTTGCTTTAGCTTTTGTCCATCTCAAATTAATTTGTATAAGTGGGATAAGGATTAAGGTTCATTTTCTACCTTGGATATCTATTGTTCTGGTACCATTTACTAAACAATCCATCCTTTCTGTACTGGAATGCAGGGGTGCCTTTTGTAAATAAAATGTTCAGATGAGAGTTGGGTTCTTTGTGGACTCTATTCACTTCTGTTCCTGTATTTTTAAAAATCTTTCTACCTATACCACACTGCCAGCCAAATTTATTTATAGTAATTTGTAATAATAATTAAAAATACCTTTGCCGCATCAATTTGTATGACAGTCCCAATTTAACACCCTGACCATGGTGTGTGATAACAGCAGGGGCCTTGTTCAGGTCTTCCTGCCTGCTCATCCCGGAGACCTCCTCGTTCACTCTGGTCTAGCCACAGTGGCCCTTCCGGTTCCCATGACAGAGACCTCAGGCACGTGTCTCCCTCTGCAGGCAGACTCTGCAGCTCCCAGCACCACCACCCTCACTCTTGTTCATCAGTCAGGACCCAACTTCAATGTCACCTCCTCAGAGAGGCCTTCCTGGGTGCCCTGGTCCAAATTATAATAGATTCTCTTATTACCCTAAGTATTTTCTCATGGTACCACAATTGATAACTATACAATTACCTACACACTATCTGACTTCCCAAAAGTCGAGAACAGCAGTTCTCACAGGAACTGTATTGAAAGGCCGTGGCATTGGGAAGGTTGAGAACTACTGGTCTAGAAGGAACACCACAAGGGCAGAGGGACCGTATCAACTGTACCCCCAATTATCTAGCCACTATGGTGTGCTTCATGAAACTTTTTCATTTTTGTTAAAAATGAAATCCTCCAAGTGCCTTTTTAAAAAAATTATTGAAAAAAGAGGCATTCAAGGCAAAAATTAATGTAAATACTATTCAGAGGGAAAAAATATTAAAAGGTGAAGCAGGTTAGCTGGTTAGTTTAAGAGGGAACTTCTATTTGGGTGTGTGATCCCAATCCTTAAGAATCAATTTAGCAGTTGCTATTTTAAATTTACATTGTAACTAAAAACCTCTCTATATTTTTAGCCACTCTGTTCAGGGAGTCAGGAGGCAGTAAGAGCATAAGCTTTGCAATTAGAGTTGGGTTCAAGGGCTGTCTCTGCTACTTACCATAAGGTTACACGAGAGACTTTTGTGAGCCACAGTTTCTCATCTGCAAAATGGTGATCAGAATGTGTCACCAGAGTTGCTGAGACAGGTAAGTGAGAAAACATATGTGAAGACTTAGCGCAGTGCCTGTCGTAGACTAAGCACTCAAAAAATTGTAGCTATCTTAATAATTATTATTCTTAATGTTACTGTGGAGGTCAGGGAGGGAGAACAGCGAAACCACTCAACCTTCAAAATCGGGGATTTATAAGACTGCTCTGAGAGCAATGAAGAGCCTAAAAATAAACTTTCCTGCCTCATAAAGAGATAGAAAATCTGCGAGGCTGGATCTCTGGCTGTTGCTGCCCAGAATGTCCTGATCTAATCCTTTTTGTTTGTTTTGAGACAGGGTCTTGCTCTGTCACCCCAGCTAGAGCACAGTGGCATGGTCACAGCTCACTACAGCCTCAAACACCGTGGGCTCCAGGCTTCCTCCTGCCTTAGCCTCCTCAACAGCGGGACTATAGACATGTAATACCATGCCTGGCTAATTTGTCTATTTTTTGGAGAGACGGGGTCTCTCTCTCACTCAGGCTTAATCCCTCTTTTTATAATCTTTCTCAGCTCTCTGGCTCTCTGAACATGGCTCTTTGCATGGTTCTCATGTAATGGTAGAGAACTTCTTTATCTGCTTAGTGATAATTAGATGTTCCCTATGACCCAGGGGTAGCCAATTATCACAATCCCTGAAGAGCTGTCACCACTGGGTAGATGGCCCCAGGCTGGTGACTCCCAGGCTGAACCCCACATTAAAATAAAATAGTGGTATGTGCCAGCCAATATTCTTCATGTATATTTAGGTCAAGCTACAAGCTACTGATGATAAGCTAACTACATGTATAATTGAATAAATAGGTATTGATGATTCCTGGCAAAAAAATTTTCATTTTCTAACACTATTCCCAGCTTTATTCTATCTTCAAATATGGAAAAGAAATATGTGAAGGTTGCTAAGTAAAATCCAAATGAAATACAATTGGGGCAGAAAAATATCTCCTTGAATTCAGCATGTTGTTTCCTAACAGTTAAAAATAAATCATTCCTTTTAATTCCTTTCATTCCTTTATACAAATCTAGGTCACATCAGTCAAAATGTTTTAAATGGCATAAAATCAAATCACTTTAATTAGGTACTCCTTTCATTTTATGTCTAATCCTTTTTTTTCATTCTCTAGCTAAGCAAAAATATTAACATTCTTGTAAACATGTTTTCAAACAGGCTTTTAGAGCAGAAATAATCTGTAGCAAGTAATACTTCTGAAGATTGATGAGTTTTCATTATTGCCTTCATTCTGCCTGAAATACATTAACCTACTGGAAAATTATTGAGAGACCATACAATCTTTTCTGACTTCATTTCTAAAACTTATCTTGTTAAGCCAAACTAATTTTATTGCTTTTGAAACCACCTACTCATTTTCAGAAAGGTCTTTCATAGCTGACTCTTTGTTATTTCTTTTAGAAGTCTGGGTCAGTGATCTGTAAACCACAGGCAGTCCCCAGTTACCATCAAGATGGGTTCTGTGGGTTTGTTTGTAAGTTGGATTTGTATGTAAGTTAGAACAGGTACATTTACCTATTACCTATAACATAGCCTCCATTCATAAGTGTGAGTTGTATATCTGTCAGATGTTCGTAACTTGGGGATTTACTGTAATAGCCTTTGTTGGTAAGTGTAATGGTACATAAGTTGGGCACTGCCTGTAATGCCTGCTTTCTGTTTTTGTAAATAAAGTTTTATTGACACACATCTGTGTCCCTTCATTTAAGTATTATATTATCTATGGCTGATTTTGTGCTATAATCCCAGAGTTGAGTAGTTGTAACAGAGATCATTTGGCTTACAAAGATTAAAATATTTACTATCTTGCCCTTCATAGAAAACATTTGCTTTATTTTAGTCACACGAAGTGTTCAAATCTTGTATTTCTTAGCTTTTTATTCTATAAACATCTTATTTATTGCTTCATTTATTTCCTCAGGTTTGGTTAGAACAGTGTTTTTTAACTTTTTTTATCTCCGGGTATGCTTAAACCTATAGTTAAACTTCCACAGCACACTTAAATATGTTGATCAAAGAAAGAGGAGTAACAAAAAAGAATATACGTATTGTGCTTTGAACTCCTTTAGAAAATAATTGAATTAATCTTTAAAATTTTTCATGGCACACCTAAGATCCTCTTACAGCACACCAGGGTCCTGCAGCATACTTGTTGAAAAATCACTGGGTTAGAAAGTTCCCTAAGGGTTAGACTTGTCCCTTTCTTTTTAAACTCACGAATGAAGACTTTCAGGTTAACTACCCATGAGAATTTTATTTATTGAGTCTCCATTATGTTTATTCATGCCAATGCTGCTGCCACCGCATGGTATGGTAGGTTGCATCAGGGGCCCTAATTGATCACCCCTCCTGGGATCCATGCCCTTTGCTGTGTAACTTTGCAATGCCCTCTCACTTGGAAGCTGTACTCAAAAAATGACTTACTCTGGCCGATAGAATAAGAGAGAAGTGACTGCACACCAGCTCTGAGCTTAGGCTGTAAGGTCATGTACGTCTGTCCAAGTTCACTTGTTGTCCTTCACCATGACAAGGACATGGCTGGGATAACTGGCTGGTCCCAAGAAGAGGAAGGGAGATACAAGGAGCAGAGCTACCCCCAAATATGTGAGCAAGCTTGCAAACTGCCCACCAACTCAGCCCACAGTAGCTGACTCCTGGCCAAACCTGCAGATGCATGAAAAATAATAAATCATTATTGCTATAAGCGTCTCTATTTTGGACTAGTTAATGAAGCTGGACTAGCTAATTGATACAAGTGTGCCTTATGTGAAAATACTCTTAATACTTACAATTCCTTGAACTCTTAAAGGTGAAAATGAAAAAGCTGTAATTTTGTAGTGGTGTGATTTTTCATGGGCCTATAATCTTTTATGTGTAATGTACATAAATGTCCTTTATTAGCCAAATATTAACATCAGAGAAATCAACTAACTTTAGTAATCCCCCACCATGTACTCATTACTTAGATTTCTGAAACATACAAAAAGCATATTTTCCAATCTCAGTGCACTTAACAATTCTGTGGTGAGAGATAAAATAAAACGTGAGATAATTAGAGTATTAGGCAGTAATTGAGTGCTAAAATCTACGGAAACTGTGAACTTCTGGGTAAAGATGGTGCTTTCAACATGTGTTTATCTTAAAAACTCCAAAGAAGGCAAAAAAGCAACAAGAGCAGAGAAAAGATGTCAACATAATCGGCAAAGCTAAAAAGTGAATGGATGACGTAACCAAAGAGGAAAAGGCTGAAACTTCTCCAGGAGGGGGAGGTGTTGACCAGGGGCAAGCCCAGAAAGGTGCAGAAATTGGAGGCACCACGTACCTACCACTGAAGGCGGGGACGAAGGATAATACTGTGAACAGGAGGAGCTGACAGTCTATGGGGAAGAGTTAAACCCATTGTCCCTCCCCTCCTCTCTGCCGATACCCACAGAAGATGACATGAGATGACCTTCCGCCAATCGGGAAGCTCTCACGTCCCAATTCCTACGTATAGAGATGGGATAAGAGAGAAGAGGCAACATTTTTCAACTCTTTTATCTAAGATGCTAGCATGACCGTCTCTTGATTTTTTTTCCTTGTAGTAGACATTAAATTCCTGCAAAGAAAGGTTAGGATTTAAATCTTTGCCATGTCTAGATAACTAAATGCAAGTCTAGAAGTGGCACTCTGAAAACTGAAAACCATAACGTGTCCTGTAGCAGATGAAACCATTGAATATGCTCATTTTTGAAATAAGCCTTATAATGCTACCTGACTTTTCCCATTCAATAAATTTTTGTGGAGTGTCTGCCTTGTGCCAGGTGTTGGACTGGAAGATACTGATCCACAATGATGAACAGGCTGGACACAGTTCCTTCCTTCTCGGAGGCTCCAGTCTGGAGAATGACTAAGCCAGGGAGAGGGCAGGATCAGAGATCTCAAGCATCTGAAGCATTCTGCTGAGGCCACTTATTCCATACTCGCTGCTACTCAAACATTTCAGGGCAGGGGTCAGCACACAATGTCCTCCACGCCAAATCTGGCCTTCAGACTGATTGTGTGCAGACTCTGAACAAAGAATGTTGAGTTTTGTTTTTGTTTTAATTTTTAAAGGATTGTTTAAAAAAGAAGAAAGCAAAAAGAAGGAAGCATAAGGAGCAACAGTGACACACGCTACATATCCCATCTAATTTCACATTTTACTCTCAGGCTCTTTAGAGAAAAAAATGTGCTGACTTTTGTTCTAGGGTCTAACCAGGTCTCTATTACATACTACTGATTTGCTCCCTACCAAACAGGTCAAATTAGAAATATCTTAAGCTTTTTAATAGACTTCAAGTTCATTTAACCATGGAATATAAAAATGCAAAAAGTCTCATTTAGAAAGGTCACCTTTTGTAACAGAAGTGCGATAGTTTTGCTCATCTTAGGAAGTCAGGCCAAAAAACTCTCCAGTCCTCAGTTCTCTCATTCCTCCGTCTCCCATTCATGGGAGAAGATGCCATATGACTTTCTTTTTTTAAGCTAGGGACGTGCATTACCTTGATGAAAGTAAAAGAAATAAATCTGATGATGTCATAGCAGGTGCCACCTAGGTTCGGATGCCACTTGAATTAGAGCACAAGTGAAAGAGAGGTTTTGCCTCCCTGGCACTATTTGAAGTTTCTGCAATGACAGCTTATTCTTGTGTGATTTGTATAATCAAAAATAAACAAACTAAAACACTCAGGAAAATAAAATAGCCAAATTAGAACCAAGGCCTTGGATTCCACGGCACCATTCAACAATATAAATAATTTGCAAGAATCTGAATCTCTCAGAGGGAACTATAATTGCTAATTATATAACCCATTCATTATGACGGGTAAGAAGCCACTGCGCTGTAAGTTTTATAGACATTCTCATTTAATCCTTGCAATCCTACAAAGCAGATAGTATTGTTACCTCTGTTTTATAGATGTGGAACTTGAGGCTTAGAGAAATTAAGAAGCTTGCTCAAAGTTACACAGCTAGTAGGTATTGATGCTGTGATTTGAACTAAAACTCTCTGCTTTTAGAGCTCAACCACTTAGCCAGTATGTTGTGTTCAAAAGGACAATGCTTGGTTTCTGCAAGTCCATAATTATACATTTAGGGTAAGAAAATAACTTTGAAATTCACCAAAGAACAGTCATGGTAGCAAGTGGAAAATAAATCCCCAATCCCCTATGGCTCTGGCAGTGGGGGGGAGAGGGAACAAATGGCTCCTGAGGACAAGAGATGCCTGTTCCTCATACTGGAACCTTGGTCAGCTTTGGCCCTTGTAGCCAGAGGAGTCACCTATATCCCGAGGAGCCTCTGGGAATTCCTAACTAGCATCCCAACTACTTTAGGTGACTTCTTTAGGGGACTACATCTTCTCACATCATTCTCTTACATTCTTCACTTTGCACAGAGTCATTACATAATATCTCCTGTTGGTTAGTTACCTGGCATATGAGGTCTGACAATTAAGTTCGCGAATTCATCCCAGAAAGAGTGCTACCTACATCATTGCTGAATATCACTACAGTCACCTTTAAAGTACTCCCTTTGAGAAGTTATGCACTGGTGCCAGCACCTGCTCCACCCTCCAAAGCAATTTAGAACTCTTTTTCTGGAAGGGCCATCAGAGCTATGGTTGTATTATCCTTGATGTCCTGAATGTCATCAACATTGTCTTTCTTACAATATTTCCTTTTCTTTGGGTAAAGAAAAAAGTCACTGTGGCCCAGATCAGGTGAGTAGGGAGGATGTTTCAACACAGTTATTTATTTTCTGACTACAAACTCCCTCACAGACAGTTTTGTGAGCTGGGGCATTGTTGTGATACAAGAGCCACACCTTTCTCATGCCAAGATTCTTAGTTAAGGTTTTTCTAACTGTTTTTCAATGTTTACTTGGTCTGCTCTGCTTCTCACATTGGCTGACAGTTTTGACACACAATTTCACACATTTTTGCAATGTTTTCATCAGTTCTGCTCATTACTACCATTCTGACCCCTCTTCATCGGTGAGACTTTCTCTCCCCTCAGAAAAACGTTTACTCCATTTGGACACTGCCATTTTCTTCATGGCATTATCCCCGTATACGTGGATGAACATGCCCCTGATGTCACTTTCACTCTGGCCAAGTTCAACAAGAAATTTAGTGCTTGTTCATTGGTCTAATTCAAGCTCAGACATTCTTACAACGGCACACAAAAGCGCAAAACAATGATACCAAAAGCCACTCGGCAACACACCACCACACATCAACACGAACACAGCTGTGAGACAGATGTACCAAGGCTAGGAGAGCTTACCGAGCTGTCTGTACAGTGCTGCCAATGTGAGCCATGGTGGCAAGTTCGTGAACTTAATTGCCAGACCTCTTTGGCCCATACATGCCAGTGCACCTTTAGAGTATAAATTCTAAGTGACAGAGATTTATGCTGATTGGTACCTAGCACAGTGCCTTCCACCTGTCAAAATGTGCTTCGTAAATTAATGGCAACAAACAGAATGTTAACAAACAGCTCTAAGGCCAAGGCCAGGGAAAGCTCAGTGACGCACCAGCGGACCCTCCCTGATGAAGCTGCCGATTAGAGACAGACTAGTACAGTGAGAATAACTTTAAAGTTAATAAATAAATAAATGAATGAATGTGGCTTGGTGACTGTAGCACAGTGGTTATGGCGCCGGCCACATGCACTGAGGCTGGAGGGTTCAAACCCAGCCCAGGCCAGCTAAACAACAATGACAACTGCAACAACAACAAAAAGAGTAGCCGGGCATTGTGGCAGTGCCTGTAGTCCCAGCTACTTGGGAGGCTGAGGCAAGAGAATCGCTTAAGACCAAGAGTTTCAGGTTGCTGGGAGCTGTGATGCCACAGCACTCTACCAAGGGCAACGACTCTGTCTCAAAAAAAAAGAAAAAAACATGAGGTCAAGAGCCTTACAAGTGAAATGGCTGATTAAATTCAAGACTCTATACATTCATATAGCTGTTCATACAGCCAGCATCACCTCGTATGTAAAAAACAGGGGTAGCAGGCCATTTCAACCATTTAAAAATAGTCAACAGAGATGTACTTCCCATAAAATGATACCACCCATTTAAATGCTGACTTCTTTCCAAGATCACTACGTATCCTACCTCCCCTTCTAACTCTCCACACCACTTCATTCACATGTCAGCATGTCGTATGTTTCCCTTGCAAAATATTACAAGGAAGAGTGACACCAGGCTGCAGGAGTTTCTATACCATTGAGACCTTCAAGGTCCCCTGGTGGGGTCACAGCCCGGCACTGTGCGACTCAGACAGAAGCTCTCACAGCCCATTCTATTGTTGTTGACTGTTTTGTGCTCAACACTCCCAGGCTGCTGCCTGCTCCCACCCCTCAGGCACGTTCCTGGTAATGTCATGCTCTGATTGACCCACTGGTCACTGACCTCGGCAGAGCTCATTTGCAGAGGCAGCTGTTGCTGTAACTGCCTCTGAAAGCAGAAAAACCTGTCCAGCACTTCCATTCTCTCCTATGAAACCTAAAAGGAGTGCTAATCAACACATGGCGTTTCCTCCCCTTTTCCAAAATGAATGACGCTTAGTGATATGTCTTGTTGAATCCTAATATTCTCAATTGCTATCCTGGCTATCACCACAACCTGTAAGGTATGTCAGTGATGTAAGAGTTAACAGTCAAATTTTAATATAAAATGAAGGCTGGATTTCTCATATGCCTAAATTACTATTAATTGTGTGCAAACACTGGCTCTAAGTATATTCTTTAGAAAAGCCATCTAACTAGCTCATGCTTTCCAGGGGTGCCAGGAGAGAAAGGACAGGTAATCTACTTATTATTAAGGAGGGAGAGAGGAGCCGCTTCAAGGTTTGTTGTTTTAAAACATCAGGGAATCAACTACTGGGAACAAGAAATAAAACGTAAGCATGGTCAGACTTGTTTATTATACAGCATATCCTTCCAAAATATCCTTCCATTTAAAAAAAAAGTTAATTAAAATGTATTGCCCATATTCCCTACAGAGAATACTGTGAAAACAATACAGAGTAGCAACACCCCTTATGTTCCAAACATAAGGTGTGCCTGTTTTTCAGTCTCAGAATAATTTGCCAACTTCCAATTTAATTATGACTGAGATTCAAGTCGACTGTTGAGTGGTCTAGAGATACACTTTCTGTAGTTTCCAACTGGCAGCAAGTAGAAAGACTCCAAATATCTTAAAAAGATGCCATGGAGTAGAAAGGAAGAGAGTAGTGGAAAAATGAGGACAAAGAATGAAGATTTTCTTTCTGTTTTGGCCACTAAAAATATAACTAGATATATGGCTTAACTCTGTTTACTTATAGTCTATGTTCCACGTACGATTTTTCCAAAACCCGCCCTATCTTTCCTGGAAATCCAAACTAAAATCCACTCTTTGTACGGTGCCAAGAAAACACAGGACTTTGAATTTTTTTTAAACGGAGACACATAGACATTTTGATACCTTCTGCTTTATCATCACTAAGACCCTTTCAGTCAGGAGAGTCATAGAATCAGTTTTTTGACTCTAAATGCGGTATTACATTAATGCATTCTAATTAATACGCACAATGTTATTACTGAATTCAGATTCTGCCTTTGAGGAGAACCCAGATAGGGTCAGAGAGTCTTTTGTAAATATCAGGTGATGCTACACTTTGGAAAGAACGGGGGCAAAAATGTTGGAGCAGAGTTCTGGGTTTACCACCCATGAAGGGCCGTTGTAAGCTTTAAATTTTGTTGTTCTGATGTTTGTCAACTTGTGTCTTCCCAGTAAATGTCTAAGGCAAATTGATAAAGAATACAAAACCATATTACCAGATTTTAAATCAGCATGGTCTTTCAAAGTAAAGCTCGTTTGCAGGAAAACATTTTATGGCACATGAAGCCACCATCAATTATTCATCAGTTACAGTGTAGGCCAACCTTGAATTCCTTTGTACCTCTTTACAAGTGTGTACATGTGAAGTGCAGCAGACCCAGGCTCCCCAGTCCTGTAAGTCCTGGGTGGGGAGGAAAAGCTGAGCTCCCCAGAGGCTGGGGGAAACCAAGGAGAGCAGAGTGATCGGAAGTGAGGGAGGGAGGGACCATGCCTATCTGCCTCACCTGGAATTACCCACTAGTCTGACTCTCCAGAAAGCAAAATGAGTTACCCTGTTTTATCTTGAGGGGTCCAGTATCAAAAGAATCAGCAACTGATTGCTACAGTCTCCTGGTTTCAAAGGGGCAGGCTGCAAGATTGTGTCAGGCTGCCCTCCTGAGAGTAGGTTGGATGTGGGGTCGGCTGTCAACCCCTGGAGATGCGGCAGAATAAGCAGGGGTGCTCCTGAAGTCTGCCTCCCACTGGCTTGTCCATAAAACCCAATTGTAGGGAAAGCATTGCATCCAAACTGTAACAAAATACGCAGAAATGGGATCATAGGTGCTTGCCCACAGGCAACAAGGATGCCTTTTAAAGTGCCCAAGAGATCAACCTCCTGTTGGTTAAATTTAGTTTGGTCCCTACTACAAAACAGTCACAGTCAATGGTAACATCCCATTATATTAATGATATATCTGTAAATATGTTGGTACAGAAGAAGTGCCTTGTATGCCAATATATGCTATGCACATAGAGCATTACCATGCACACATATACGAAGAGTAAAGCTATTTTATCAAATAGAAAAGCCCTGTATCTTTCCTCATCTTTAAAGACATGGTCCACCCCAGACGGTCTCTATGTTGAGTTTACAAAAATCAACAGTCAAACCTTTGCAGTCTCCGATGATGTGATGAGGGTCCATGAGCTCAGTCACTGCCAAGGTCATTAACATGCACAAAGCTCTAAGGTTTCAGCTGTTCTGCACTGGGTGGCTGGCACACGGAAGGACTGCCTCCACTCCCAAAGGAGAGGCTGGGGCCCTGGCTCTCCTCCCAGGAGTTTGTGGGCTGAACTGGACTCAGGGAGGGGTGTGCCCCACGTGGGTGTGCCAGGCCAGTTCAGGAAGAATGAGGAGTTTCCTGAGTGAGTCCAGCGCCTTCCTCACGTACAGAGTCCTCATCCCCTTCTTCTCCCCCACCGCGGCCACTTCTAAAGTCCACTGGTAAGAGCACATCCATCAGCTCACTGACACCACACCCATAGAAAACCATCCTTTCTGGGAAGCTGTGATCAAAATACGCCAAGAATGTTCCTAAGATTTTCCTCTACTCGGCATAATCCAGAATCCAGATGATTGGTCACCATCATTTCATAGTAACCCAAATGCATGAAATGAGAAAAAAAAAAAAAAAGATTGATTTTCCCAAGTCTTCTGCCTCTTCTTTTTCCTTAATGAATTACCATTTCAGCCAGATGGGCTTATTATTATTATTTTTTAAATACTCAGATAAAAAAAAATACTAGAACTCAGAGAGGTTTTTTTACTACCAGCCTGATTGTTCATTATGGCTTTGAAAACAGATCCCTGACAAAGCACTGGTTTGAAATGAAGCATGGCCTTTGAGTGTTTTTTTATATTAGGTATGCACCATCTGTAAACAATGACCTCATCTGGAAAGACTCAGGAAAGAGGTATTTTTTTCCTTTAGTCAGTAATGCCCTGATGTTGGATTGGATTATCCACCACCTACCATCCAACTTTTCTCCTTGTTATTTTTGAACATCAGGAATTTTGCATATTCGAAGAGTTATAAAGATGCAATTTAAATGGGAAAAGATACTTAGGAAAAACATCAGATACATGCATTGGCTAAGAGATAGAAAGAAACTGGCATAATCAGTAAATATGAGGGTAAAACATTTAATTCTTCTATGTACCCCCCAGCATCCATTAGCAGATATTAAGATTAAGGCCTATAGAAGGAAAAAAGTACAACTGGGTCTTTACCTTACAAATGCAAACTACTAACCTAATTGTGTGTCCCCTCATATTAATCTGAAATTTAAAAAAAGATTAAGGCCTAGAATTTACTAGAAGAAAAATGACTATTGGAAAACATTGGCTGAATACAAAGTTTGATTAAATGAAGATCCTGGCATTCTCTTTTCCTCATCTATGTGGCTTTTTTGTTTGTTTTGAAATGACTCTGGTGAACAGCCATCCTCCCGGATCACCCTCTGCTCCTTTCCCCTTGTCCAGACCACTGCCTGGAACCCAGTGCCTCTGATAACATCCTCCTGACTTGGCTGCAGCACCAGGCGCCAGACAAAGAATCACAACTGGATCACTGGTTGATAAAACGCTTGCGATTTGCATAACTGTCATATGTTTGCTGCTGCCAAAAGGCCAGTCGCATGTATTGAAGTCTTCTGATTATGCCTAATGCCTGACATTCTCATGACATTGATTCCGTATTTTAGCTTGAATGGTTTTTTTTTTTTTTTTTTTTTTTTTTTTTGGTGGTTGTTAGTATCTTGGAATTTTTACCATAAGGATGGAACAGAAGCCTCTGACAGTTGCATTTTCTATTCTTGTTAGCCTTCATTTAAAATGTAATAGAGGCTAGTTTTGCCTACTGTCTTAAATCTCAAATTATTATTCTGATCTGATTTTAAATAAAAGGGGGAAGAGGAAAAAAGTGTAGTGCTATAGCTGTTTTCTGAGGTTCTAATGAGGGTCTAGTTTAATGGCACATTTAACAAGGCAGAAGAGAGCATGGGGGACAAATAGGCAATCCAATATTGAAACTGATTTTTTGAACAGTTGACCCAGAAGGTAATTTCTTCCTGATCACAGTGCTCCAAATTTGACTTCTGTTGAACCAGAGATAATTTGGTTCGTGCTTTATTAGAATCAAGAAACCAACTGCTGGCTCGGCACCTGTGGCTCAACGGGCTCGGCACCTGTGGCTCAATGGGCGCCAGCCATGTACACCTGAGCTGGCAGGTTCGAATCCAGCCCGGGCCCGCCAAACAACAATGACAGCTGCAACCAAACAATGGCCGGGCGTTGTGGCGGGCGCCTGTAGTCCCAGCTACTTGGGAGGTGGAGGCAGGAGACTCGCTTGAGCCCAGGAATTGGAGGTTGCTGTGAGCTGTGATGCCACAGCACTCTATCCAGGGTGACAGCTTGAGGCTCCGCCTCAAAAAAAAAAGAAGCAGTATACAGTTTTTAAAAGCGGGACAATACCTGACTGGCTAAAAATAATAAGCCTTATTATGACTATGTGAAGCAACCTTGAAATAAACCTTGGGTGATTTCAATCTGACAAAAACCAGAATAAAAGTGAAAAGGTTTAGCAAAAAAAGGGACTGGAATTTTCATGGAAAATCAGGGCATGTAGAGGCCTCTATTTGGAGGAATCTTGCAGAAGCTTAGTCTGGATTGAGGGCTTCTAAGAGAGGCATCTAGTTTTTGAAAATTACTGGTATAGGCTCAGGACCTGTAGCTCAGCGGCTAAGGTGCTGGCCACATACACCATGGCTGGTGGGTTCCAACCCGGCTAGGCCTGCTAAACAACAATGACAACTACAACCAAAAAATAGCTGGGCGTTATGGCGGGCACCTGTAGTCTTAGCTACTTGGGAGGCTGAGGCAAGAGAATCACTTAAACCCAAGAATTTGAGGTTGCTGTGAGCTATGACACTATGGCACTCTACCGAGGGTGACATAGTGAGACTCTGTCTCAAAAAAAAAAAACCCTAGAGTCACTGGCTGCAATGATATATAGGTAGACCTTCAGATTTTTACCACCTGCTCTTCTGTGTATTGTACATTCACACTTCAACCTACCTTTAATTCAGCTCAGGTTTTTATATATCAGCTAATGAATTGATATTTTAAACTATGGTATGGTGATAGAGCCAAGAATTTCAGTTCAGTTTGGCAGTCACTACCTTTGTTTCTTTTTTTTTTTTGCGGTTTTTGGCCGGGGCTGAGTTTGAACCTGCCACCTCCAGCATATGGGGCCAGCACCCTACTCCTTTGAGCCACAGGCGCCACCCCCCTTTGTTGATGAGCTTGTTTGTACAATTACTTGAATATTCTATTGCATTTTCCCACTATTTTATTAAAATGAATGAAAACAAAAATGAAAAGTTCTTTTACCAGTGATAGCAAGTTTAGGTCCCATATACTTACTATAATTAAGATAAAGATGGAAATCACATGACTATCTAAAAGAAACAGAATTCAGCTACAATCAGATGCTCAATTGTAAAGGAAAAGAAACCAACGAAAAAAAACTCATTTAAAGTGTTGGAACTAAATTACTGGAAACTGTATCTGAAATTGAGGTGTAATTAGGGATTTTATAATAATGTTTAGGTCTTAAATCATCTTAGTTCTGCTGTTAGGCAGTCAAATATATTTAATACTTAGGTATTAATTAGATATTAACTATTATGTTAGATTGAAAAAAGCTGCCTTGGCTGTGCATAGTGGAATGTACCTATAGTTCCAGCTTCTAAGGAGGCTGAGAAGGGAGGATCTCTTGAGCCAAGGAGTTGAGCTTAGGCAACATAATGAGATCACTATCTCTAAAAAAGGGGGGGAAAGTAAACAAATAGAAAGGAATGACTTAATTGAAATGTGCTCCAGGAAGCCACATGGAAGTGCCATGTGGGGATGAAGGGAAGGCCAAGCCCGAAGAGCTGAGGGCCCTTACCCCTGTAATGCCTTCCACTAAAACAAAACTCCTTTTCTGCTTTACTTTCTGGTTTTTGAAAAGAATTGCTTTCAAGGAAAGTAGTAGAGACAGGGTTTCACTCTTGCTCAGGTGGAACTCCTCAGCTGGAGCAATCCACCTGCCTCAGCTTCCCAGAGTGCTAGGATTACAGGCATGAGCCACTGCCCCTGACCAAGTCAAATAATAAGTTAATAAATAAAAGTGAATATATGCAAATAGATAGATGTTACCTTTTAAAATTAGTACTAAGGCTCGACGCCTGTAGCACAGTGGTCATGGTACCAGCCACATACACCGAGGGTGGTGGGTTTGAACCCGATCTGGGCCAGCTAATCAACTGCAACAAAAAAAATAGCCTATTGTTGTGGTGGGCACCTATAGTCCCAGCTACGTTGGAGGCTGAGGCAAGAGAATCACTTAAGCCCAAGAGTTGGAGGTTGCTGTGAGCTGTGATGCCACAGCACTCTACCGAGG
>CAUYRH010039174.1:0-38110 GCA_963574655.1 Perodicticus potto
TTTTGAGACAGAGCCTCAAGCTGTCACCCTGGATAGAGTGCTGTGGCATCACAGCTCACAGCAACCTCCAATTCCTGGACTCAAGCGAGTCTCTTGCCTCCACCTCCCAAGTAGCTGGGATTACAGGCACCCGCCACAACACCCGGCCATTTTTTGGTTGCAGCCGTCATTGTTGTTTGGCCGGCCCGGGCTGGATTCGAACCCACCAACTCAGGTGTACGTGGCTGGCGCCTTAGCCTGTTGAGCCATAGGCGCCGAGCCTACATGTACACATTTTAAGAAAGGAAAAAACTGTATTAAAATTGTAATGCTGAGTATATGCTGAGAACAAAAATGAATAAAAGTCAGGTTCAGCAACTCTTGTAATTGCAGAAGTCAAAGTGACTTGAGCATTACACATTTAACACAGTTGTTTCCTTCTTTAAAATGTATCTGAATGCATTTAGGATACAAATAAATGCATTTAGATGCATTTTTTGGCACCCTCTGTATGCATATTCACACGGTTCACACTTCCTAGTTGTGTACATTTTGTAGTGTGGTAACACCCCAAGATGTGGTTTGTCTTTTTCTTCTTTTTATCTCCAGTGTAATTCACAACTCCTGAGCAATAAACACCTGCTGGCTTAAATTTAATTTTCTTTAAACAACTTGCCCCTGGACTGCCCCCTGCTGTCCTTGTCTTGTCAGTGGGTGAGGTGAGGGGCAGGGACAGTGACTCCAAGATGGGGACTAAGGAAACCTGGTCAGCCCAGCTGCTGTGCAGAAGTCAGAGCATAGGAATCCGTTTTCACTTCGCTGTACTAGTGATTGCTTCTGTGCAGTACAAGAATTCCAGATGCTAACTGATTCTACCAATAAATCCAAAATGCATTTAGGTGGAACTTCATACCAGCTTAGAGAAGAAGCTGCCGTTCTGGTTCCTACGCAAAGTGGATCAGAAATCGACCATTGTCTATCCCAACAGGCCCAGGTCTAGCGGGAGGTTATTCGTAAGTACATGTAACAAATATCACCAATAAGGTGCTACTGCTTGACTTCCTCCTTCCCGAAAGACGTCCTTTTACAGAATTTGAGTCCCCTCTGCCTGCAGGAAAAAAATAGCTGTGCTCCCCCATCCCCCAAAAGTACATGATTAACCCACAAAGAGAAAGTGATAGGCAGGAAGAGAGAGGCATTTGTCTTCCTCTTCCAGGGGGCTCATCCAGAGCGTCTGTGTTAGACGTGAGCCACTGCCCTGTGAGAGCCTATGGGTAGGAGGACCAGCCAGACGCTTGTAGTATCTTTTATTAAAGTGCAGGAATGATTCATTTGTTTCTCCTAGGCCCAAACTACTGACCTTTTTGTGTAGATACAGGCACATATACATGTGTGTCTGTGTGTCTAAGAGTCTAATAGAACACACATGTACAAACACACACACAGGGTGTGGCCTCTGTAGAAAGTATACAAAATGATCTATCCAAGACTAAGCAAGAACATTGCATAAGAATGGAAAAGGGACCAAAGAAAGAGTCAGAAGTATTGGATGCTAATCCTAACCTTGCCTGGACCACCCTCATCTCTGTAACTATTCTTCTGGAGTTCATTGCAAGTTAATTTTCCCTTGTGTAGGCACAAAATGGTAAAGTCGACCTAGGCATCAGTCTAGGTTTTATCCTAACTCTGTTACTTCCTGTCTGACTCCTCTCATACACGTGGTTTCTGCCACCACCTACACACAGCATGATCAGCAGTTGATCTTTCTGTCCTAGAGCTCAGCCTTGAGTTCCAGGCCCCTACATCCAGCTGCCTACTTGGCATCTCCGCTTGTATGTCTTGAAGGTGCCTCAGCTTGTTTAAAGCCCATCTTCACTGTGCCCATGTCTCACTGTGTCCCCACATCCCCTGCACAAAAATAATGAAGAAGTCTCAGTTCTCCATCAAAGTTCCTTTTTGCAGCCAGGGTCAGCACCATTCGCTTATTGCCTGTGCAGCCACCCAGACTCACCCAGGCGTGTCCCCTCCCTTTCCCTGACCCCTCAAGGCCAGTTGAGCACCATGTTTAGTCCCTGTGGCCGTTCCTGTCTTCTCTCACCTGAATTCCGAGAATCGCCTCATTCTTGGTCATTTCACCTCTCCCCACGACTCACCCCAGTTCAGAGACACGAAACTTAAAGCAAATTTATTAAAATAACAATTCGGAACTTTCTCCTTGTGAAATTTTTGTTGCTTGGTTCAGTTGTGTTTAATAAGAGCTGCCGAGCAGCTGGAGAAAAATAGCAACTAATTTTACCACCTCCCTTGATGGGCATTTTTCACGGTAATTTATAAAATGACTCAGTTAAGCTCCTTCCTAAACAATCACCCCATTTTACTCCTATTTTATTTCTACATTTGTAATGTTTCTTGTACATTTTAAATGTATTTGTACTTTTTTAATGTTTAAGGTTAATGCTATATTTGAATGTATGACTTCATTTTATAGCACTTTGCATGTATGTTTCTCATACAAAACTGTGAGTTCTCTGAGGGCCACAGCTGTGCCTTAGGAATATTTGTGCTAGGGAGCCTGGTTGAAGTTTGGCTTATGCTCAAGAAATAACTTCTGAATTGAATTCAACACGAGTAACTATTTTGCTTTATCCCCACAGCATTTGTTTTGCTATTTATTTTGCAACCAAGAAGCAAGACAAGAAATACCAAATGCTGATACGTCTTTGGAAATGGAAATATTAAAGCAGAAATACAGGTGTGTATTTTTCCTTCCATCTGCATTTGAGAGATTTAAAGCTCTTAAATAATAACGCATGGTCTAAGGTAGTAATGTATATTGGCGTTTATTTTGTATATGGAGCCATATTTTATGGACTGGCGTAGTTAGTGTATTGAGAATCATGAGACACTTTTTAGACCCAGGAACTTATTTGCCACCACTGACCAGTTTTCCTTCCAGTGATAAGTGAAAGAAAATGTAAATGTTGATTTCTTTTCTCTTGTGGTAGTAACATAAGCTGCATTCTTCATGAGTCATCAGAGTGCATACAGAAAAGCTCTGAAAGCATCTGAGGATCCCTGGAGTAACTAAGTGGTGGTTAGGGTTAGTTTACTGGAGTTTAAACCCCTGTTCAACTAGGTACTTACTAACTCTGTGACCCTAGGTAAGATGCTTCACTTTTCTCTACAGTAGTTTCTTATTTGTAAATGGGGGGAAAATGTTAAACTAGCCTTAAACTAACAGTGTAACTCTGGAATGTCACTTAAACTTCAAAATAAGTATTCCTTGCACGGATTCAGACTACCACAGGCTATATATGTCAGCACAGTTAATCCGATAGAGAACACTGCTAGACCTATGCCTGCCTACACTTGGGAGAGCAAAAGAGCAATTGAAAAGATAATAATGAAATATGTATGTTCTTTTAGGCTGAAGGATCTCACTTGTCTTATGGAAAAACAGCATGAGCTCATTAAACTCATCATTCAGAAAATGGAGATCATCTCTGAGACGGAGGATGAAGATACCCATTGTTCTTTTCAAGATAAGTTTAAGAAAGAGCAGTTGGAACAGAGGCGCAGCAAATGGAATTCTGTGTTAAGAGCAGTCAAGGCAAAAACACACCAGCCTGAGCATTAGTTAGCAAGATCTTTAATGGGGCTTCCGATGTAGGGTTTGTATGACCTGCTGGGTCTAATTTCTAATTTGAAAAGAGTGAGAAAGAAACAGAAATCAGGTTGATTTTACTACATGTGAAATTGTGGCTTTTGCATTCTATATAAAAGTTAAACTATCTTTTCCTCTCATTTCATATTTTCTGTCAATTATTATATATCGGGAATATCCTCGCAGATATATTCAAGTTGGACATTAATGAGAGGTCATCTCATTATTTAAATGGGTAGAACACTAATTTGCTAGAGCACACATTTTAATGGTAATGAGTAATAACTATTAATCTAGAATGCAAATGCCAATACTGAATTCCTGCTTGATAATTATATCATACAATGTGTGATGCCTTAGAAAACTCATCTCAAGTATTAGTAATGCCTTAGATAATAGTGTCAAGTATTAGATTGAATGCTGTCAATTAGAAAGTGTCCTTGTGTTGCAAGAACCTGTGGGTGGCACCCTGTGCCCTCTTCCGTTCCTACCATGATGATCAGCCCCCCTCTGATTGCTGCTTCCAAACACCTGGTGTCACTTCAAACTTTATAGTTAAAGTCAAATTAGTGGACTTTATGATATGCATGAATGTTACTATAGATAATATGTTATTTCTGTCTTTTTGTTTGCCAAAGATCATAATAAATTTAACACCTTTGTAGTGTTCCACAGTCAGTATTATGTGAGCTTTTGTGTTGCATTTAATTTTTTGAGATTTGCAAAACATGTCTCCATCACATATTCCTTTTTTTCTCCTGACTTCTAGTGCAAAGTATGAATTAATCATATATCTCATCAGTGATCTTTTCAAGGGCCTTCTCTTATTTTGTTCTATTCTCCCCTTTATCCTGATTCCCACATTTATCCCCTCAGTACTCCCTGGGGACATCACTGTCACTAACATGTCATTGGCTGTGTATCTGTTCTTCTGTTGTGAACAGTGTTGTTTAGAGTGTGTTTTATTTATATAGTTGTTGTTATGCTATGGATCCTGTTTTGATTTATTTCTTATTTCTTTAATACTTATTTCTGCTATTTCCACTGGACATTATGTTTATAAGACAACTATGATACCATACATCCACCTAATTTGGATATTTGATATTTCACTGTGTGCACCCACTAGACAGTTCTAGAGATGGAGAGCTTGGTGGCCCCTGCCTTCCTGCCATCACACATCTTCTCAAACATACGTTCATATAAACCAGCAGAGTACTGAATGATAATGTGTAATACAGGAAAAGCAGACATTTTTTGCATTTGTGGTCCAAGAGAACATGTGGCCTAGAGACAATGTTTTATGTACCTTAATACAAAGATCTTTCCTCTTTATTTTCTTTAAAACAGAATGTCTGGCAATTCATGATAAAGGAGCAATAACCAAGAATCTCTTGATCCTAAAAAAATGGTTATTTTGTTTGTCTTCACACTTCTCGAACTTTGCATAGCATTGCACAATATAGATCTCTGGTCAACATTTACTGAGCCCCAAGAGTGTGTGGAACACTGCACCACGTCTGTTGTGGGGAAATATTGAAATAAGTGGATTGTCTTACAACAACCTCAGCAACCTCTTGAGCTCTCAAGGAACTTAGAGTTGAATGAGTCGACATTTACTTTCCGCAGTTCTTACCTCCTTTCAGTCCAAACTCTGTATTGTTTTACCCTCCCGCTGTTTTTCTGAGTCCGCCTCCCCTCTTCCCTGACTGGCCTCTCTTCCCCACCAGCTCGCTCCTCATGAGCACCTCCCAGAACAGCGGTTAGCCTTTTCCTCACACATGCCTTCCCTTCTTGGCCTCTTCCTCTTCATACCTTCAATTAGACATATAAAAATAAGCTGATACATACTTTTCTGCTCCTCCCAAATTCCAGTCCAGCATTTCCACATTTCTTTAAATTCATAGATATAAACTTGAATTTCGTGCATGAGGAAAAGCAACTAAGCCTGATTTCTCGTTTTTCTTTTTTAATTTCAGATTAATATGAGAGTATAAATCATTAGGTTACATTGTTTGCATTCGTTAGGTAAAGTCCAAGTTGTAGCTTAGCCCTTAACCCAAGAGATGCGCCATATACTCCTACATTGTGCCCATTAGGCGAGAGCACACCAATCCATTCTTCGTCAATGGTACCAGTATTATCTCAGACTCTTAGACTTGACAAAATGTGCTGTGTTGTGTTAATCTTTCTAGAGTAGAGCTGTAAGCCTTCACAACCTTATCAAAAAGTTTAAAGTTTTTTTTTTCTTAAGTAACCTAATCTTCTTAACTTGTCTTCTAAGTCTAAATTAGCCTTATCTTCCTGTGTTTTGCACTTTGCTCAAACCAGAAGACCTCTGTTTTATCAAAACACCTCATGGTTTCCTATCTCCCCACCTCCACCTGTATTCTCTTCCACCCAGAATGTCCTCTTTTCTACTCTTTTAAAGCTCACGTTAAGTAGCATCTCCATTTTGAAATCCTCTCCTAATGCTGTCGACTGATTATGCCTCCTGCCTGCTCTGAACTGGCGCACATAATGCTTCCCCTCTGGTACTGCTGCCTCTGTGGTGGCTGTGACTTGCCATGCTCCACCTCTCAACTAGGGGGAGACTCCCCGAGGTTCCTAGTTCACTGTCACAATTAAGCTCAAATGATACAAAGAATTACACCCTGTTTTATCTTTTCATCCTGTGTGGCTCCTCACACCGTGCCTTGCACATAACAAATGCTCAACTATACATATACACAAATAATACAAATCAGTGAGAATAATAAATATCATAAGCCTGAAAGGTAATGCAAGAAGAGTCACTAAACCACCACTTTTTTGCCTTTTTATTTCCACTACTTGAATCTGCGTGGTTGTTTCTATAATGTTTAACTACAGTTAAAAATATGACATGAGCAATAGATAGGTTCACACTTTGCAAGAAGACAACTTGTCTTTAATACTCATCCTAACTCCTGTTGGTTGAGTGACTTGGAATATGTTTCTTTACCTCTAAAATGGTGATAATGGAATATATTCAGGGAAGGACATGGTGGCTCGTGTCTATAACCCCAAGCACTTTGGGAAGCCAAGGTGGGAGGATTGCTTGAACCCAGGAGTTTGAGGCTGCAGTGAGCTATGATAGCACCACTTGCACCGCAGCCTGGGTGATAGAGAGACAGACCCCACCTAAAAACATGCTCATGGAATTGAAAAGTGCCTGGGAGTTTCAGCTTACTTCAGGCTGCCAATTAATTAATGTTTAAGGACCTAACCTATCATGTTTGGTGATTTGAGCCTAAGGCAAAAATTAAGATTAAAACTGCTGAAGTATTTATTTTAACAAAGTTAAAAAAAATCTCTAATGTGAGATTTTTATCGTCATATGCACACTCCAGTGTTGGTTTGGCTCATGGGATTGAAAAGTGCCTGAGAGTTTCAGCTTATGTCAGGCTGCCAATTATTTAATGTTCAAAGAAATTCTATGAGTAATTCCAGTGGTTTATACCCTCTTTATTTATTTCAGATAAATCAGCTTTCTTAAACACATTGCAATAGTCTTAACTCAGGTAGGAACCAGGCATACATGAAATTGTTCAGTCCTGAGGAATACATTCTATATTCTATTTTTGTTGTTGTTGTTGTTGTTGTTGTTGTATTTGAATCCTTCCCTAGGAGATGTGCCATATACCCCTACATTGTACCTGTTAGATGAGAGCTTACCTACCCCCATTTCTTCCTCTCCCCTCTTCTTGATTTGGTTGTGTTTTTCTGTCTTGCAGGCCTGTAGTTGTTCATCTGGTCTTCATCAAGGGACTCAAAGTTTCTTCCACTGCAGCATTGGCAGCTAATCACCAGGCAGCTTGGTGACCCAAAGGGTTGGTTGCCTTTCCAATGCTGAGTGTGGTGGTATAGAAATCCAGAAACTCTTGGAGAGCTGTTAATACTCTCTTTTGTAATAAGGTGTCCACTAATCATCATCCTGTATCACTTAAAAAACTTTCCAATTATAAATGTGCTAAGAAACATCTACCTGCTCATCCAAATTTAAATAAGATAGAGACGTAGAGAAAAGGGAACACTTCTACATTGCTGGGGGGAATGCAAACTAATATGTTCCTTTTGGAAAGATGTTTGGAGATCAGTGAAGGTGGCAGGTTCAAACCCGGCCCCAGCGGAAGTGCAACAAAAAAATAGCTGGGTGTTGTGGCGGGCACCTGTAGTCCCAACTACTCAGGAGGCTGAGGCAAGAGAATCGCCTAAGTCCAAGAACTGGAGGTTGCTATGAGCTGTGACACCATGGCACTCTACCAAGGGCAATAAAGTGAGACTCTGTCTCTACCAAAAAAAAAAAAATAGACCTGCCAATTGATCCTACAATTCCTCTACTAGGTATGTATCCAGAAGACCAAAAATTATATTATAACAAAGATATTTGTACCAGAATGTGGAGACCAGGCCGTGAGGTGACAGGGCTCCCACAACCTAGGAGACATTCAGGGAATGACCTCCAGCTGCTTTTCTCCTGCTGAGTCAACATATTTTTCTCCTTCTTAGATATTTTGCCAGAAGTCACATGTCTTTTTCTTTGCCTAGTTAATCTTTAGAAATCATGCAGAAAAACTATGTGACCCTTCCTTTTTTATTTCTTTTTTTCTTTTTCTTTGTTTTTTGACCAGTACATTGGCTTTAATTTGTGTGTGTGTGTTTTTTTATTATTATTAAATCATAGCTGTGTACATCAATGCAATCATGGAGTACAATGTGCTGGTTTTATATACAATTTGAAACATTTTCATCAAACTGGTTAACATAGCCTTCATGGCATTTTCTTAGTTACTGAGTTAAGACATTCATATTCTAGATTTAGTAAATTTCACATGTACCCTTGTAAGATGCACCATAGGTGTGGTCCCACCAATTACCCTCCCTCCACCCAGCCTTCCCCCTCCTTTCCCCTCCCTCTCCCTTTCCCCATATTCTTGGGCTATAATTGGGTTATAGCTTTCATATGAAAGCTATAAATTGGTGTCATATAGGGGCTGAGTACATTGGATACTTTTTCTTCCATTCGTGAGATACTTTTCTAAGAAGAATATGTTCCAGCTCCATCCATGTAAACATGAAAGAGGTAAAGTCTCCATCTTTCTTTAAGGCTGCATAATATTCCATGGTGTACATATACCACAATTTATTGATCCATTCATGTGTCAATAGGCACTTGGGATTCTTCCATGACTTAGCAATTACGAATCAGGCTGCACTAAACATTCTGGTACAAATAACTTCTTTATAATGTGATTTTTGGTCTTCTGGATACATACCTAGTAGAGGCATTGTAGGATGGAATGGGAGGTCTATTTTTGGACCCCTAAGTGATCTCCAAACATCTTTCCAAGAGGAACATAATAGTTTGCATTCCCACCAGCAATGTAGAAGTGTTCCCCTTTCTCCACATCCATGCCAACATCTCTGGTTTTGGAATTTCGTGATGTGGGCTAATCTTACTGGAGTTAGATGAAATCTCAAATTAGTTTTGATTTGCATTTCTTTGATGATTAAGGATGATGAACATTTTATCATATGTCTGTAGGCCATGAACCTGTCTTCTTCAGAGAAGTTTCTCTAGGTCCCTTGCCCACCTGAGATGGGATCACTTGCTATTTTCTTGCTAATACATTTGAGTTCTCTGTGGAATCTGGTTATTAAACCTTTGTCTGATGCATAACCTGAATATATCTTCTCCCATTCTGAGTGCTGTCTGCTTGCTTTACTTACAGTGTTTTTGGCTGTACAGACCTTTTTAGTTTGATCAAGTCCCAGTAATGTATTTTGGGTGTTGCTTCAATTGCCCAGAGGGTCCTCCTCATAAGATATTCACCCAGGCTGGTTTCTTCAAGTTAGGTTTCTTCCCCTACATTTTCTTCTAGTATTTTTATAGTTTCATGCCTTAAGTTTGAATCTTTAATCCAGCAAGAGTCTATCTTAGTTTATGATGAAAAGTGTGTGTCCAGTTTCAGTCTTCTACAGGTCACCAGCAAGTTCACCCAGCATCATTTGTTAAATAGGGAATCTTTTCCCCTTTTTAATTGGCTTGTCAAAGATCAAATAATGGTAAGTAGCTGGGTTCATCTCTTGGTTCTCTATTCTGTTCCATATATCTACCTCTCTGTTTTGGTGCCAGCACCATGCTGTTTTGATCACTATTGATTTATAGTATATTCTGAGGTCTGGTAGCATGATTTATTTTTATTTCTGAGTAATGTCTTGGCTACTTGAGGTTTTTCTGATTCCATATAAAACGAAGTATTTTTTTTAGAGATCTTTAAAGAATGACAGTGGACCTTTAATAGGGATTGCATTAAAATTGTATATAGCTTTGAGTTGTATGGACAGTTTAACAATGTTGATTCTTCCCAGCCATTAGCATAGTATGTTTTTCCATTTGTTAATATTTTCAGCTATTTCTTTTCTTAGAGTCTCATAGTTCTCTTCATAGAGATCTTTCATGTCCTTTGTTAGGTAAACTCCCAAATATTTCATCTTCTTTGGCACTATTGTGAATGGAATAGAGTCCTTGACTGTTTTTTCAGCATGACTGTTGTTGCTATATATAAAGGCTACAGATTTATGAGTGTTGATTTTGTAACCTGAGACATTGCTATATTCCTTGATCACTTCTAAAAGTTTTGTGGTAGAATCCTTGGTGCTTTCCAGATATACCATCATATCATCGCAAAGAGTGAAAGTTTGTTCTCCTTTGATCCGATGTGGATACCCTTGATTGCATTTTCTTGCCTATTTGTGATGGCTAATACCATTACAATGTTAAAAAGCAGTGAAGACAATGGACAACTTTGCCTGGTTCCTGATCTGAGTGGAAATGATTTCAATTTAACTGCATTCAATACAATATTGGCTATGGGTTTGCTGTAGATGGCCTCTATTTGTTTAAGAAATGTCCCTTCTATAACAATTTTATTAAGTGTTCTGATCATGAAAGGATGTTGGATATTATCTAAAGCACTTTCTGCATCAATTAAGAGAATCATATGGGCTTTGTTTTTTAATTTGATTATGTGCTGAATTATATTTATAGATTTACATATATTGAACCAGCCTTGAGACCTTGGGAAAAAAGCCACTTGGCCATGGTGTATAATTTCTTTGATGTGTTGCTGGATTCTGTTTGCTAGGATTTTGTTGAATATTTTTTCATCAATATTCATTAGTGATATTGGTCTATAATTTTCTTTTCTTGTTGGGTCTATTCTTGGTTTGGGGATCAAGGTGATGTTTGCTTCATAGAATTTGTTGGGTAGTATTCCTTCTTTTTTTATATTTTGAAAAAGGTTGAGTAACATAGGTAATAGTTCCTCTGTAAAGGTTTGGTAGAATTCTGATGTGAAGCCATCTGGTCCCAGGCTTTTCTTTTTAGGGAGATTTTGTATAGTTGATACTATTTCAGAACTTGATATAGGCCTGCTCAACATTTCCACTTCATTTTTGCTAAGTCTAGGAAGGTATCATGCTTCCAAGTATTGTATTTTTCCTTCAGATTTTCGTATATCTGAGAATAGAGTTTCTTGTAATATTAATTAAGGATTTTTTGAATTTCTCAGTAATCTTTTGCTACTTCATCTTTACCATTTCTGATTGATGAAATTAGAGATTTCACTCTTTTTTTCCAGGTTAGGTTAGGCAATGGTTTATCTATTTTATTGACCTTTTCAAAAAAAACAACTATTTGATTTATTGATCTGTTGTATAATCCTTTTGTTTTCAATTTCATTTAATTCTGCTCTAATTTTGGTTATTTATTTTCTTCTGCTGGGTTTGGGATTGGAATGTTCTTCCTTTTTCAGTTGCTTGAGATTAAGTTGTGAACTTCCTCTTGTTCCGTTCTCTTGAGGAAGGCTTGCAGTGCTGTAAATTTCCCTCTTAGGAATGCCTTTCTGGTATCCCAGAGTTCTGATAATTCATGGCTTCATTATCGTTTTGTTCCCAAAATTCCTAATTTTGTTCTTAACCTCATCTATGACCCAGCTATTATTCAGCATAAGCTTATTTAGTTTCCATGTTTTTGTGTGAGTATGCAGGTTCCTGATGTTACTGAGTTCAAATTTTATTCCCTGAGGGTCCGAGAAGATGCAAGGAATAATCTCTATTCTTTTAAATTTGCTGAGGTTAGACTTGTGACCCAAAATGTGATCAATTTTGGAGTATTTTCCATGGGCTGATGAGAAGAATGTGCATTCAGTTTTGTTGGGATGAAACTGTTAAATCCAACTGTTGAATGGTTACGTTTAATTCTAAAATTTCTTTGCTTAGCTGCTTATTAGAGGATCTATCCAACACTGCCAAGGGAGTGTTAAAATCTTCGACTGCTATGGAGCTGGAGGAAATCAAGTTGCTCATGTCTGTTAGAGTTTCTCTTATAAATTGAGGTGAATTCTGGTTGGGTGCATAAATTTTGGTAATGGAAATCTCATCATGTTGAGTGTTACCTTTAACAAATATGAAGTGACCATCCTTATATTTCCTTAATGTTGTTGGTTGAAAGCATATTGTATCTGCAAATAAAACTGCAACACCTGCTTTTTTCTGATTTCCATTTTCCTGAACTATAGATGACCATCCCTTCACCCTGAGTCTATGTTTATCTTTTAAGGTAAGATGAGATTCTTGTATGCAGCAGATATATGGCCTGACTTTTTGTATCCAATCAACCAACCTGTGCTGCTTTAGAGGGCAATTTAAGCCATTCACATTAATTGTAACTATTTATAAGCCTGGTATAATTTTGGGTATTGAGTTTTTTGAAAGTCCAGTGGACATTGTTAATCCTTTTGCCACTGTGGAAGTTGGAATTTGATGGAAAGTTTCTGAGTGAGTTTACTTTTGTGGTGGAGGATTACATTGGTCTTTATGGAGAATAGGTCTGAGAATATCCTGGAGAGCTGGGTAGTTATGACACATTTCTTTAACATGTGAATGTCATTAAAGTATTTAATTTCTCCATTACAAATGAAACTCAGTTTAGTTGGATACAGGATCTTGGGTTGAAAGTTATTTTGTTTTAAGAAATTAAAAGTCGACAACCACCCTCTTCTATCTTGAAAGGTTTCAGCTGAAAGACCTGCAATCATTCTAATATTCTTCCCTATGTAGGTTATGGTTTTCTTATGTCTGGCTGCTTGTAGAATTTTCTCCGTCAGTTTAACTTTGGTAAAGTTAATTATAATGTGCCTAGGAGATGTCTTATTCTGGTTGAGTCATGCTTGGGTTCTGAAACTGTCTGCTATCTGAATTTCAGAATCTCTTGGCATGTCTTGGAAGTTCTGCTTCATTATCCCATGAAGTAGGGCATCTGTATCTTTCAAAGCCACACCTGTGGCCTTCAGGAATTCCTATAAGGCAAATATTAGTTTTCTTCAAATTATCCCAGAGCTGTCTGAGAGAATCCATTTTTGTTCTCCACTTCTCTTCCTTTTTGAGCATTTGGGAGCATTCAAAAGCTTTGTCTTCAGTGTCAGAAATCCTTTCTTCTGCTTGCTCCATTCTGTTACTGAGGGATTCTACTGTATTTCTCAGACCTTTGAGGGCTGCAAGTTCTTGTCTCAATGTATCAAAATATTTGGTGATTTTGTCTTTGAATTCATTGAATTCTTGAGACAACTTTTGAAATGCTCCTTGAATTTCTAATTCCAACTTTACCTCCATTCTATTAATTTTATTTGCAATCCAAATTCTGAATTCAGTTTCTGACATCTCAGCCATCTGTTTATGAATAGGATCTTCAGCTGTGTCTGCCATATCATTCCTTGGGGGAGTTGAGCTACTCTGGTTACTCATGTTACTGGAGTTTTTCCGCTGATTCCAGCCCTAGGTTATTTTACATCATTTGGCTAGATAAGCAGATAAGGTGAAATTGGGTTGGGAGGTTCCTGGAGTAGTGATTCACCAGCCCTTTGCCCAAGAGTTGGGACTAGTGTCTATACTTTTCCCCCTGGAGCTTTGCAAAGGATCCATACAGTGCTACGGCCTGAGACACTGGGCATTTACTTGGTGTGGTGGGGCTAAGTGGTTCTGTCTTGTTTTCAGCTGGTCTCTGTCCTACTCTAGTGAATCAGTTACTCTGGGTTGAAGTCTCAGCTGTGAGAAATACCAGCAATTAAGTCACCCTGCCCCTCACAGGCAATAACTGGAAAAGGAAAAGCAAACTTTCTCACAACCACACACAACCAGGGTACCCCTTTGGTTAGTCCTCAGGTGATTGGTCCAGTCCAAGAGATCCAAATCAATCATCCTAGCATCTAAAGAGCAGGTCTCCAGCAGATAAATAGCAGGAGTCTGCTGGCAGCTCGAGTATGACTCGTTCTGGTGTTCTGTGGAGTCAGAAGAACCACTCCCCCACCAGCACATGAATTAGTCTGGGAAGGTTGATGCCTCCTTCTTCACCTTGCACCTCTGTCACACCCAGTCACCCGGTATCCCCGCAGGGCTGTAAACCAGTTCCCTCCATTGAGCAGACGCTCTGGGGATTTGTGCCTGCCTGAGTCAGAGGGAGATCAATGTCTCCTCATCCAGGCCTCCGCACTCTGCCACCATCCAGCAGGGGGAGCTGAGGCTTGACAACCTCAGGTGCTTAATAGAAGCTCACTCAGTTCCAGCCCCGCCCTGATTGATTTTGCTGACGCTTACATTTTGGCAGAATTTGCTTCTGTGCTGGCCATATTCCCCTGTAGACCAGGTGCTATTTGAGTTCATAGAAACTGCGACTCAGCCCTGGTCTGTGCTGCTGCCCAGAGCTGGCCTGTCTATCTCCATTGTTATGTGTGTTGTGGAGGGTGTGGTTACAGCTCACACTCAGCTCTCAGTTTCTGCCTTTCCCTGCCTGCTTTTGTCTCAGCTATGATCCCCTGAGGGCTGGGTGCTGCTTAGGCTCACTAAAGAAGTCCTTCTGGCTCAGCCCTGCCTTGGGATATACCGTCTATGTGCATGTGCTAGTCTCCATCCCCGCAGTGCCCTGCCCAGGCTGGTACCACCTCAGGCATACCCTTTACTCACAGGGCCTATGTTATTGTCCTAGATATGTTCCATTAGTGGCTGCCACCAAGGAAGATGCCCAGCTTCCTCTGGCTGCCCAGAGACCAGGGAGTGTCTTTCCAAATAATCCCCAGGAGTGTGAGCCCTATTGTTCCCGCCACTGCTGCTGCTGCTGGCCACGGGACATGGCCTCTCCCTCTCCTGTATGGTTCCCTCAGTTCACCGTCTTCTCCTTACTCCTTTGCTATAGAATCAGCACAGACCAGAAACAGCCCATGCCTTGTCCACACACCTCTCGATGAAATGCCCAAGAATCTGGATTTCATGGGGGACAGGGTCCAGACCTTAGGGTGAGAGTGGAGGGGAGTGCTGGGAGTTTAGAATTGCAGATTGAGAATATATAGTTTTATACAGTTTTATGCCTGGCAGGAGAGTGCCATGGCACACTGGTAGGTCCTCTCTAGGGTAGGAGATCCAGTTTTTCTCCTGTGGGTTAAAATAGGAGTGGATCTGAACTCTGCTTGCTTGTTTGTATGTAGAAAGTATACTGGGAGTGGTTCTCATGGGAGAGGGTTCTCCCATTTGCTTGACAATGGATTTTGTACCTATTGTTTATTTTCTTGGGGTCACAGCTCCCCTCAGCAGGGTCGATGTGCATTCTTCAACCTTCTATCTTGGCTCAGCCCCAATCCATCAGCTTTCTTGCTAAACTTCTGTCCTTTAACTCTCCTCCTGGATGGGAGCATCTGTGGAAAGCTGGTTCCAGTAGGCCATCTGGCCTCCACCCTCCCCTTTTTCTTTCTTATTTTTAACAGTGTTATGCAGTAGAAACCATTAACAGAATGAATTGTTCTTTTAAGTTATTTTACATTTTCAATCATATTGTAAGATCAAAAATATGTTTTTTGTCTATGCTACTTCCTCATAAACAGCTCTGCTGAGATACTATAAGATAAAGCTGATTTTGTATTTTGGCGCTGGCTTTAGTTGTGACAGCTCCAGACCTCCTAATCCCATCCTTGTCTCTTGTATCTTTTCTCTAATTCCCCACCATTCCCAATCTGGTTCATTCTCTTTCATGCTGGTTTTCAATAGGAAAATGTATTAAACTGAATTATATCTATACACACGAGAATAGAACCTAGTTCTACCTCAAAAACCAGAAGTTATAGCATAGTTTGTAGAGAATGGACTGGGCTTTCTCTCCCAAATCACTATAGACTTAATAGGGTGGAAGAGCTGACAGTATGTTTTACCATCCTATAACTGCTATGCTCCCACATCATGCTTTGAAATGGATTCAGTTCAAGCTGGTAAAGGATACTGTAAGTAAATGACCAGTCAGAAGATCAGAGATTTTTAAAGTTTCCATCAACTAGTAAATGACAGTCCATGGAACATGTAATGTAGAACATAAAATTTCTACATGAAATGTAGAAATTTAGAACATGTTAAAATGTAGAACATGTTAATTTTATAGTATAAAATATATTGCCTGTGCAACATTCTAATTTTTCAAAATTTGGTGTTTTTGAAGTGATTTCAATATATAATTTTAAATTCTGAAGAAATATCAATGAGAACTAAAGCTACATTCTATTAAAACATTTTGAGCTATGTTTGATAGTGCTATTTTTAAGTGTTAGCATTTATAATGAGAATTATCAAAATGTGATTTCTTTCTTATCAACAGTAATGACATAAGAACATCACTGATGTCCTTTGCAAGTCAAGATTCCGGATAGGAGTGTCCCTGAAAAGCTAGATTGATGCTTTGGGTTCTAAGACAAAAACTCAATTACCAGAAGCCAATTTGAAAACCAAATAAAACAAAGCCAAAAGTACGAAATTGCTTCAAATACTTATTCTGTTCTATTTTTTATTCTTAAGATTAACTTGAAAAACATACTAACAGAGACAAAATGTAGGGTAGGCCTTTCAGGTTGACACAGTTTTACTTCTTGGGTAAAGTGTTTCCTAAGATTCATGTCCTCACCTGCATAGAAAGGATGAGGATGAATGGGAATAAAATCAAGGTGGGGTACTTTGAATAAACCATTATAAAATCAATCACAAAAATAAGTATAACTTTTACTGTTTTTATTTATTGTTATATGTTTTCAAATAAATATTTTGGTAAAACATTTGAAAAAATATTACATGTATACATACAAAAGTATCAGAAAACAGTAATTAGGTGTAGAATTTAAGCCTACAAAGATATATACATACTTTTTTACATTCTGAAAAATAACATTCTAGGAACTATTTACAAGTGAATATACTGAAAGTTACTACTGAATATAACATATGAAATGTGAAAATCTGATTTAAATGATATATGTTATTTTATTTTTTATATGAGAATATTACCAATTTTATTTTCTCTTATTCCAGTATTGCTATGATGTCATTGCATATAAACTCTTCTCACATATTATTTTGCCAAATATCCTGATAAGTTTTCAAATACACCATTAAAAGATAATAAATAATAAAAGATGAACATATAGAAAAGCATTTATCTGAAATGAATGTACTCATCCTTGTTAAATATTTTCTCTTTTTAAATTTCAGAACATGACAAGGGTACAAATGCTTTGGCTACATGATTTGCCTTTGTATAGTTTGAGTCAAAGTTATAAATGTGCCCATCACTCAGACTGTGTTACAAAATCAATGTACAGAAATCAGTAGCATTCCCATGCACCAACAACCATCTGGCTGAGAATTAAATTAAAGACCTTATGCAATAGCCACCACAAAGAAATATGTAGACATATATTTAACCAAGCAGGTAAAATACCTCCATAAGGAGAACTACAAATCACTAAAGAAGGAAATTGCAGAGGATGTAAACAAATGGACAACATATCATGCTCATGGATCAACAGAATCAACATTGTTGAAATGTCTGTACTACCTAAAGTGATTTACAGATTCAATGCAATCCCCATTAAAATACCAACCTCATTTTTCACAGATCAAGAGAAAATAATTCCATGCTTCATGTGAAACCAGAAAAGAGCCCGAGTAGCCAAAGCAATCTTAAGCAAAAAGAATTAATTAGGAGGCATCATTTATTAGACTTCAATCTATACTACAAGACTATAGTAACCAAACCAGCATGGTATTGGAACAAAAACAGAGACATAGACAAATGGATCAGAGTAGAAAACTCAGATATAAAATCACCCTTATACTGCCATCTGATCTTTGACAAAGCAGTCAATAATATACACCAGGAAAAAGCCCTATTCAATAAATAGTGCTGGGGAAATTGGATAGCCATATGTAGAAGAATGAAATAAAATCTTTACCTCTCACCACTCATAAAAATTAATTCAAGATGGATAACACACTTAAACCTAAGACATGAAACTATAAGAATTCTAGAAGAAAATGTTGGAAAAACTTTTCTAGATATCCGCCTAGCCAAAGAATTAATGAAGAAGACCCTAAAGGCAATCATAGCAACAACATAAATTAACAAATGGGACTTAATTAAATTAAAAATCTTCTTCACAGCCAAGAAAACAACCTATAGAATGAATACATGACCTATAAAATGAGAGAAAATATTTGCATGCTATGTATCTGATAAATCTGTGATCCCCAAACTTTTTGGCACCAGGGACCAGTTTCACGGAAGACAATTTTTTTATAGACAGCAGGGATGGGACAGGAGGTAAAGCTCTGGTGGTTATGCTATGAGGCCCAGTTCCTAAGGGGCCATGGACTAGGGCTAGGGACCACAGTAATGGCTAAGAACCAGAACACATAAAGAACTCAAGCAAATCAGCAAGAAAAAAATCAAACAACCCCATGAAAAAGTTGGCAAAGACACGAACAATAGTTTTTCTAAAGAAGATAAACTAATGGTCAATAAACATAACGAAAAAATGCCCAACATCTCTAATCTTTAGGGAAGTGCAAATCAAAATCACAATATGATATTGCCTGACTCCAGGGAGAAGGGGGAATGGTTTTTATGAAAAAATCCCCAAACAACAGATTCTGGTGCGGAGGTGGAGAAAAAGGAACACTTACAACACGTACACTGTTGGTGGAATTGTAAGCTAGTTAAACCTCTATGGAAAATAGTATGGGGATATCTCAAAGAACTAAAAGTAGCCATTTGATCCAGTAAACCCACTATTGGGTAGCCACCCAAAGGAAAAGAAGCCATTTTATCAAAAAGATCCATGCACTCAAATGTTTATTGTAGCACAACTCACAATTGCAAAAATGTGAAATTAAGCCAAGTTGTCTACTTTGTCAAAGATCAGCCCATCAATTCATGAGTGGATTAATAAAATATGGTATATGTAGCACAATTCATAATTGTAAAAATGTGGAATTAACCCAAGTGCCTATCAATTCATGAGTGGATTAATAAAATATGGCATATGGAGTACTACTTGGCCATTAAAAAAATGGTTTGTAACAACCTAGATGGAACTGGAGACCATTCTAAGTGAAATATATCAAGAATGAAAAAAAAAAGCAAACACCACATGTACTTTCTATTATACTGGAACTAACTGATCAACACTCATGTGCACATATGAAAGTAAAATTCCACAGACATCAAACAGGTGGAAGGGTAAAGAGAAGATGGACAAACAGTATATTTTAAATGACAGAGTATAATGTTAGTTACACAAATCATATGCATGAAGCAAGCTAGGACTATCCACTGGAGATGTGCTAATATATAGTCTTATGTATGTAATTTAAAAATTTTAATTAAGACAAGAAGTATCAGATGCTTTCAAATTAATATTTAAAAAAAACACTTGGTCACTAAGCAACTATCATACCCTTCAAAGGAGAAGATTTAAGGCAACACAAACAAATAAGAAATGTACCCTGATAAAAAAAGAAAACCACTTAGTCACTAAGCAACTATCATAACCTTCAAAGGATAAGATTTAAGGCAACACAAACAAAAATACATCTCCAAGCTTTCATGTAAATCTTCAGAGGAGTCAGCCAGCTCTAGACAGGTTTCAATTCTGCATCGCCGCCAACACCTGTGACCCACGAAATTCCCAGCTGGATTTGGCCTGTCTGTGCTGCACTTTTAAAACAAGTTAGAAAAATGCAAACTTCCTGTTCATCTGTGCCATTCGTATGTATTTTGGCTATTTTAGGATATAGGGTAATGGAAGAAAACACCTTTTTTGTTTCATTTATCATCATAATGATACTGATGACGAATGTACTCTTTGACATGTGTGACAATTCCACTAGATAACCAAGACAAGAGCAATAAAACACTGGGCTGAAACATGAAGAAAGGAATGTTTCCTAAGGCTCTATAGGGAACTGGATAGTTGTTTTATATTTTAAAACTGATATTCAACTAACCATGCCCAAACCCCAAATTTGGAACAAGAAACACCTACGAAAACTTACTAATCAACAAAGGCTACTAATCAGGGAGCCTGTAGCATGAATGAGTGATGACACAGGATTCACAGGCAGACGTTTATAGGAAAATGACTAACCCATTCATGAATTACCACTGCTTACATGGCAAAGACCAGGCTAGTTGCTTTGTATTATACCTTCAGTACTGATCACTGATAGCTATTTAACAAGTCAAACTGTTTGTATTCCATAGTTATGGGGGATCAACAAAGGTAGGTAAGAACACAAAATTATTCATTTTTCTTAGCAAGAAGTCAATTCTGTTCAAATTAAAGTTTAAGATTCCATTTCATAACAGACATCTGAAACTAAAGAAACTATAGAGTAGACAACGTCTCTTAAAAATTTTCAGGTAACCGGCTCGGCACCTGTGGCTCAACAGGCTAAGGTGCCAGCCACGTACACCTGAGGTGGAGGGTTTGAATCCAGCCCAGGCTGCCAAACAACAATGACGGCTGCAGCCAAAAAATGGCCAGGCGTTGTGGCAGTTGCCTGTAGTCCCAGCTACTTGGGAGGTAGAGGCAGGAGACTCACTTGAGCCCAGGAGTTGGATGTTGCTGTGAGCTGTGATGCCATGGCACTCTATCCAGGGCAACAGCTTGAGGCTCTGTCTCAAAAAAAAAAAAAAATCTTTTTTTCAGGTAACCAAGAACATAGTTTGAATAGAATAAATACTGGTCAATACAAATACAAAAAAGAATGGACATAAACAAAAAAGGCAATAAGCTAAACAAATCAAATCAAGGAAAACATGAACCCCCCCAAATTAAAAAACACAAGATTACACAAATAAAATAAAATCTATCAATTCTGACAACAATCTAAACATCAATAAAAGACAAAATACTCTACATTTGAATAAATAAATGTAATTGCTATAGAATGATCTAAACTATTTATAGAAAGATGAGCAAATAAAGACCCTGTATAAAAATGTAAACAGTGGGAGTGACAAAATAAACTGAACCCACAAAACATAAGGAAAAAATACAAAGTTAGGCAAAATTATTGCTTTACACTGACAAAGATGGATCTGTAGGGAAGTCATGAGTTATTAACTTTTTTGTTTTCAGTAAATTATCAAAATAAGTCAGGCTGTAACTGGCAGTAGTGAATCATTGGTAGACATATCGTGGGAGAGTCTTATCATACCTCCATTAGCTTAATCCCAGCTCCACACTTAGGCATTGTATGACCCACAAAGTTTATTAAAACAGAGCTGCCAAGGAACCGGGAGAGAAGGGTCTGCTAGGGGCAAGGTCCCAGCAGAGACTAGCCACTGCTGGAATAAACAGGTGCTAAAATTAGGTTGCCAGGCAGCAGGGCCTTGACTTAGGCCAGGAAGACAGGTCTTTATGAAATAGGAAGGTTTAGAAAGGCTTAAAATAATTCATTACATTTTATAGCATTTATCTCCTCACCTGACTCAGGTTAACCTCTTTTTATCTCACTCCATATTCCTATCCAAATTCTAACATTAGTATCCCATTTTCAATATTAAAGAGTTTTTAAAAACTCATATCCCATGGAATTTGAGTTTGTGGGTAGAAAGAGAAAACAATTGAGCCAGGGCTGGGCCTGGCTTTTTTCTTCCTTTTATCAGGGTTTTAATGATAAAAATGAAGTTACATTAGTTCATATCGCAATTGAGAGGTCGTTTAGCCCTGTATCCCTCTGATAATTAATTCATCACCTAGACCTCCACTAAATGAGACCTGCCACACTTCAGCTATTTATTTCATGTAGTCCTACTCTCTGTTCCCTTACTCTCTACACGGCACATTTGTATAAACAGTTGATCCTACCGGTGAAGAGGATATTTCAGTAGTATCATTTGCTGTTTCACTAGGAGGCCAAATATTTTTTCTTGACCCAGCTATGTTCCAGTACCTTGCAATTTAAGGTTTGGCCTGTGGATGGCAGCCTGGGCATCCCTTGGGAGCTTATTAGAAGTGCAGAATCTCAGACCCTACCCTAGACCCATGGAATCAGAACTTGCACTTTAACAAGATCCCCTGGTGATTCATATGCAAGTTAAGGTCTGAGGAGCACTGCCAAAGTGATGTCTCACATAATGCAGCTGGATGCTTCATTCAAAAAAAAAAAACAAACGTCTATGGTCAAATACGGGAAATGCTACACACTTTATCACTACTACCCTCAGTATTCACAATGCACATTGGCATAATAAGGCTCTGAGGACATTTGTAGTAAATAAAGCAATTCTTTTTTTTTACTTCACTATTTTCGATCATTTTTCTGAGGGTACCCCAAACCATAATTATCAACATTCTTCAGAATTTACAGTCTATGGAACATCTTTTGGAAAACACTGGTCTAATGGACATAATTTAATGAAAACAACCCAAATCACTAATTGGCACCTTTTGGACATCCATGCATTGAGAATAAAACAGGGCCTATTAAGGTTGAAACATAGTTTTGAGGAAAATATGCAATAGATTTGAAGGCTTTTTGAAAATGCAAGTGTTTGGGAAATTTTATTTGTTTGTTTGTTTGTTTGTTTATTTAACAAATATTTGTAAATGTCTCGTCTCTCCTTAGGCTTGTGTCAGGTGTGGAGGCTATAAAAACAAGAAAAGCTCCTACCTTCACAGACCCAAAAATTAATTCAACTGAATTAAGAATTAATTCCTAATCACTACCTTAATTATAGATTATGAATAAATGCAATGATGCTCCCAAGGTAAGAATTGCTAAAGGAATCTCATCAGTGTTATTTTAATTCAAAGTCATTGATCTAATTAGCAGATGCCTTCTCAATGCCAGAAGGGAACAAGAATACCTAATGGGTAATAATAATGTTAACATTTATACAGAATTCACTAGTGTCAACTAACCAACAGTGTTCTGGTGCATAGCCAGCCTCTCATGTATAGTGTTTGTCAATCTCCCTGGTGTAAATAATCCCACCATGGCCTCTTATGTTCAAGCTACAAATATGATGTCACTGAATGTAGGGATGGGAAGATTGGCAGAATCAGAAAAAATGTACCCTATCAGTCCTTGTGAACCAGTATAAACCAGCTGTAGGACATCATGTCATGGACCATGCTAAGTATTTCACATAAAATAAATCATACCACGCCATAAGAAAATAACTATTACATTTCCTATTGAGGAAACTGGTGAGGAAACTGAAGCACCAAAAGGTTGTATAACTCTTCCAAGATCATGCAACTAGTAAATGATAGAACTGGGATTTGAACCCAGTGAACATGACTCAAGAGACCTACCTTTAAACACTATGGCCCAGTGTTTAGTGAAAGGCTCTGATATAATGCCTAAGGCTAGTGTCAGCCAAATGCACCTCATTCATTCATTTATTCATCCAGTAATTGAGCAAGAATAGTCAATGATGGAAATTCACTTTGGATGAGATGCTTATAGCTGCTCCACTAGGGGGAAAATGTTCTACATGGAGAGTAAAATAAATCAAATATAGTATTTGGGTTTGGCTAACACAGTCCTGTGTGACAGAATTATACTTCCATAGGACAACCACAACAAAATTCCCTGGCTTTGGCATTCCAAAAAAAACTGCAGAATTTGTCTAGACTGCTAATCAGTGACTGGGCTAAGGGATTATGACAGAAGTTCACGTGGATATGTGTAAGAGGTATGACAATTAAGTTCACAAACTCATGCTAGAAAAAGTGCTACATACTTCATTGCTGAATATCACTATGGACACTTCTGAAGTCCTCCCTCTGGGAAGCTACGCACCAATGCCAGCACCTAGTCCGCCCTTCAAAACACTCACCTGGAATGGACATCAGAATTGTCCTTGTATTATCCTTGATATATTGAATGTCATCAAAATGTCTTCCTTTAAATATTTCCTTTATCTTTGGGTAAAGAAAAAAGTTCTTGGGGGCCAGATCAGGTGAGTAGAGAGCGTGTGTCAATACAGTTATTTGTTTTCTGGCTAAAACTCCTTCATAGGCAGTGCCATGCAAGCTGGTGCATTGTCGTGATGCAAGAGCCACACCTTTCTCATGCCAAGATTTTCAGTTAAGATTTTTCCTGTTTCTCTGTCAATGTTTACTTGGTCTGCTATGTTTCTCCCAGTCAGCTGATGATTTTGACACACAATTTGACAGATTTTTTGCCATGTTTTTGTCAGTTCTGCTCATTACTGGCCAACCTGACCTCTCTTTAATAGTGACATTTTCTCTCCCCTCAGAAAAACATTTACTCCACTTATACGCTGCCATTTTCCCCCTGGCATTATCCCCATTAACTTGAGCTAAATCCCTGATTCCACTCCCACTCTTGCCAAGTTGTACAAGAAATATAATGTTTCTTTGTTGCTGTATTCAAGCTTTAACATTTTTGCAAGGGCAAATATGCAACAACAATAAACAGGACACTGTCATCAATATGAACATGGCTGGGAGACACTGACATACAAAGGTTATGAAACCTTTCTGAAATGTTTGTACAGTGCTGCCAATGTAAGCACATAGCGAATCTTATTTTATTTTATTTTTTTGAGACAGAGTCTGACTACATTGCCCTCAGTAGAATGCCATGGTGTCACAGTTCACAGCAACCTCAAACTCTTGGGCTTATGCAATTCTCTTGCCTCGGCCTCCCAAGTAGCTGGGACTACAGGCGCCCATCACAACACCTGGCTATTTTTGTTGTTGGTGGTGGTGGTGGTGTTTGGCAGGCCCAAGTCAGGTTTGAACCCATCAGCCTCAGAGTATATGGCCAGCGAATGTTTAATGGTTGGGCCACATATGTAGTTCCTGCTGTCTAACTGGTGAATAGTGCCGTAGATTAAGATAAAGTTATTCTAATCAGTCTTTAATTGGTTACAATAGTACATTGGTTTGCTACACCTGCCATAAAAATGTACCACAAACTGGTTGTCTGAAACCACAGAAATGTATTCTTTTACAGTTTCGTAGTCTAGAAGTCCAAATGGAAGAGTTGGCAGAACTGGTTGTTTGTCAGGGCTTTGAAAGAGAATCTGTCCCAACCCTCCTGCTTAGCTTCTAGTGATTTTCTGGCAACTTTTGGCTTGTGGAAGCATGGCTGTGATCTGTGCCTTTATCTTCATGTGAAGTAAGTAGTGTGTGTGTGAGTGCACACATGCCTCTGTGCCCCAATTCCTCCTTTCTGTAAGGATGACAGTATCAAATTAAAGCCCACCTTAATAATGACATCTTAACTAATTACATCTGCAATGGCTCTATTTCCAAACATGGCCCTACTCTGAGGTCCTGTAGGTTGGTACTACCACGTGTGAACTCTGGGAGAGGAGGAGTACAATTCAACCCAAAACAAACAGATCTGTCCACAAAAGAAACACTCAAAATAGCTATTCCTTAAAAAAAGAGAAGAATAAAATTTTTATTTCTTTCTGACGTAAAGTCTAGAGGTGAGTCCTACAGAACTAATATGGCAACTCTGTTCCACAGAATCCTTTCTCACTACCCCACCATCCACATGTGTGCCCCTGTCCTCAAGATTAAATCAGCTTTCATATTCTAGGCTGTGTGTTACAGGAAAGGAGAGGAAAAAGGGCTGCACTAGTTGTCTCTTAAAGAAGGTTCCTGGAATCTGCATTTCACATTTTGCTTATATGCCATTACCCAAACTTAATAAAATGGCCACATTTTGCTTTAAGAGAAGCTGGGGAAATAGAGTTTTCATCCCATGCAGGTGTGTACTCAGCTTAACTTGCTATTATTTGGAGTAATGGGCCAATATATGTTGGTGGCCAACCAGCAATCTCTACCACAGTTTATAAGAAAAAATTACAAAATTAACTACCCATAAGTAGATGTCAGGCTCCACAGGGAGGCCATTTTCTGATGTTATTTACCTGATCAGGAAATTTTGAGCCTTAGAACAGAAACATTCCCTGAGAAGTGAGCCTCAGCTAGATGGCAGAGAGGACTCAATCTGGTCTTTAAAAGACAAAACTGTCCACTGTGCCTTGCAAGGAATGAAGTGCTGAACAGAAATACCAGTCTTAAGGAAGTACGAGAGAAACTAGTTAATGGCATAGTTCAGGTAAGGTCTTCTTTTTCTTTCTGCAAATCCATGGGCAATGGAATCACATATGAAAGTCCATAGAGAGCAAGAAACTTTTTACAACCCAAATCGTTAAGTTTTATAGCATTCTCTGTGTTTGTTTCCTTCCTCAAGAACTGACTCTAGTTGGTTTTACATTTTACTTCTGTTTCAACTGTGAGTCAATTATTGAGTCAAGAGATTTTGCTCACACTTAGACCATAATATTTAAATAATGAAGCAGAGACCATCTGAGGCCAATGTCACAAATGTAGTGGTAGTTACTCTAGTTGCAGATTTGATAGTGTGTAGTCTATTATCCCCTCCTTTCCTACCAGCAGAACTTCCTGTACAGTGAACTTTGGAAGTATGGTGTTTCTGTGGCTATTTAATTAAAGAAGGCCACCTTGCCTCACTGTGCTAATAGTGTCCACAGTCTATTAAACATATTTTTACTTCTGGAGCTTTCAATCTCTTTTCCTCTGATCTTCTGCTCACTTGAATTTAATAGCTGGTCCATGGCCATCACAATGTTTACCCAAAAAATGACTAGCTAGTAATTTTTCTCCTCCTCTAATAACCTCAGGACTCAATTCCAAAAGGAAAAGATAAGAGTAAAAGACATAGATACTTCAATAATTCCTGAAAATTTAGCACTTGGCTCTTGAGCTGGTATGTAACTTGACTGGGCTAAGGAATTCCCAGATTGCTAGTAAAATATTATTTCTGGGTATGTCTGGGATGGTGTTTCCTGAAAAGATTAGCATTTCAATTGGTAGACTGAATAAAGATGTTCTCCCCTACCAAAGTGTGTGGGCACGATCTAATCGGTTGAAGGCCTGAATAGAATGAAAAGGTAGTAAATGTGCTCTCTGCTTAAGTTAGGGCATGTGTCTTCTCTTGCCTTCAGACATTGCCCCCTTCACTTGTTGGATCTTCACACTAGGGCCAGGACTTACACCATTTGCTCCGATGGGTCTTAGGCCTTTGGATTCAGACAAGATCTACTGCACTGGCTTTCCTGCCCCCCAGTTTACAGATGGCAGCTCTCTGGACTTCATAATTGCATGAACCAATCTTTCATAATAAGTCTCTTTTTACATGTATATATACAGACTGTGCCAAAAAAGTATACACATTTTAAGAAAGGGGGAAATGTATTAAAATTGTAATACTCAATATATATCAATAACAAAATATGAATACGTCACGTTGAGCACCTCTTGTAGTTGCAGAAGTCAAATGTGACTTGAGTATTACAAATCTAATACAGTTTTTTCCTTTCTTAAAATAGGTATGCATTTTTTTTATCACCTGTGTACCCTCTATTGGTTCCATTTCTCTGGGGAGCCCTGACTAGTATAATGCTATAAAAGAGTCTTTGGATGATGCCTTCATCTGTTTTGCGCTGCTATACTTGAATACCACAGAATGGGTAATTCATAATAAAGAGAAATTTATTTCTCACAGTTCTGGAGACTGAGTGGTCTAATATCAAAATGCCAGGATTTGGTGACAGCCTTTTATGCTATGTCATCACGTGGGAAATGGGGAGTGAGGTGGTGAGAGAGAGGGCAAGAGGATGACAAACGCTCCCTTTTATAATGGCACCACCCTCATGGCCTAATCACCCCTCAAAGGTTCCACCTCACTCTTAGAAGGGCAATTCAATTTAGGCATAAGTTTTTGAGGACAAACATTCAAATCGCAGCAGAGGAAAATCTACATCTTCAGGAAAGCATAAAATTGCTTTCTCAAGCAGCTTAAATTTGGAGGAGGAGTGAACAGAAGAAGGAATTTTCCTGCCCCCCATCTTCCATTAACAATACGAAATGTATTTCCACCAAATGCTGGGTTAGTTTTCCTATCTCTATACATTGAAAGCAGAAATTAATTCAATCTTCACACAAGTTTACTTTTGAAGATCCAGAAACACAGAAAATAACATCAATAGTTATTTTTATCTCTTATAAAATGTGACTGTGAATTCACTATATTTTGGTTACATTGTTGTTAAGGGATTATGCAAGTTATTCAAAATGAAGCCTGACAGAATTATAATTCTGAGTGCTTTATGAATGCAGATTATTTAAACTTGATCATTATGAGTAAATTATTTTCTTTTGTTTTATTTCTAGTTAGTATGGAAGTTTAAGAAGTTCACTAAAACTACTATAAATTTCACATAAAACTATGGAAGTTTTATATGAGCAACTCAATTGGAGTCTCTAATTGGAGACATTAGAAACAACGGCTATCTGTATATACTCAGAAGTGTGTTTACTGCAGTTATAAGGCGAACATGAAAGCAATTTGATGTTTTGCCAAATAACTTTCAGTCAACTTCTGGAAAATATTTCAGAACCTTTGGAACTTAATTATTTCTTTAATTCAAAGTTAAGAAGCTATTTAAACTCACTTGCAAAAATGAAGAAGTAATTGATCATCTCTCCAATTTATTTGTGAGTTTAGACATTTTCCTTCTGCTACAAACTTTCTGCTCAGAAATTGATGCATCTAGTCTATGAGATTACTGTGTCTGAAGGAAAAGGCCATGGACAGAAGGTTGGCGCCAATGCTGGCAGTCCAGGGAAGATGAACAGAGAACGAGCTGAGACCCTGAGTCACAGGTTGTGCCTGGGTAGGAAGGAAAACACCTGGGTTTCGAGACATCAGAGCCCAAGAGTAAATGTGCAGGAGAGACAGTCTGCATTCCCCCACTTTAATCTGAATATATAGAGCTGGAAAAGGAATTCAGGAAAGCAAAATAACATGGCAAAAAGTCCATTCATCTGGTTAACACTAGATGGCACTGAATGACAATTATTTGAAAACAGCCCTTGGGATTCATTAATAATGGCATAGTTGGGCTGTCCCCAGTCTTGCTGGAGAGAGAGAAAAAAAATCACCTAATCCACTCTTACTTCTTTTCACTGTTTTAGTTATATTTAAATAAAATATGTCATTATTTTTTCATTTATCTAAGGGCAAAAGTAACTTTTATCTCAATTTTCTACACTATGTTCAATTTCTCTATTCTTCCTTTTGGTGCTGCCTTGGGTTATGATTGCTCACATTTATATATTTGCATATTTGTAGGGTATGCAAAGAGAGGTCCCAGACTTTTTCCTTTTATTTATCTAGTTGTTGTTATCATCAATTTCTTTCTTTTCTTTTTTTTTTTTGTAGAGACAGAGTCTCACTCTATCTCCCTCTGTAGAGTGCTGTGGAGTCACAGCTCACAGCAACCTCCACCTCTTAGGCTTGAGCGATTCTCTTGCCTCAGCCTCCCAGGTAGCTGGGATTACTGGTGCCCACCACAACGCCCAGCTAATTTTTGATGCAGTTTGGCCGGGGCCGGGTTTGAACCCACCACCCTTGGTATATGGGGCCGGAGCCCTACTCGCTGAGCCACATCAATTTCTAGTCAAATGTTTTGCACACAGAGGGCTGAAGCTTTCAAATGAAAAGGTAAATTTTATTAGTTTTTATTTATTTTTTTGCCAGGTGTGAAACAAGGATGCTAGAATTGTTTTCTATGTATTAGTCTTGTCCTCTAGAGCTATATAATATTCCTGAGGGAAGAAAGTGTGTCATATTTTTATATACTCAGGAAGAAGAATTTTAGGATTTTGGAAGGTCAAAGTTAAAAAAGAACATTAATAGTTACATGGTCCAATTCTCACATAAAGAAAGGAGGGTCCAGACAGCTTCAGCAATTTGCCTGAGGTGACGGCATTTGGAATAGACTACACTATTCCAAATTAAGCACCCAGGCCCACGGTGCTAACCGGAGGAAACAGGTCCTCTCCAGCCTGGCAACGGGTCTGGGGAAACGCCCTGCCCAAGGTCATTTCCTCTCTCTTGGCCGCCCTCTTTGGCTTTAAAGCCCAGCAAGAGAGACAGAGATCCCCTGATGGCTCTCTGCACACCACAGTAGGCACAGGTGGCAAGACAGATAAGGAATAGAAGGACATGTTCCCGTCCAGCCCCAGAAGCAAGCAACATCCTCCTGCCCCCAAATAATAGGTGTAGATGTGTGAAGGTCACTGCCCCCAGGAGGAAAGGGATGTCACCATTCTAAACTTAAAGGGGAAGTCAGTCCCAGACTCTGATGTCTGTGAAGCTGCTCACATCTCTGTCAGTCACTGCCAAGGTCAGGGACTTCTAGTGGCCACAGGGAAGAATGCATGAAGGAGCCCAGAGACCAGGCCGGCCAAGCAGCATCCAGCCCCCTCCACCTGCCTGCGCTCCTGCTCCTCTGCTGCTGGGTCACCTCCCCAGGTGACCACACCGTCCTCCCAGCCCACCTTCCCAGAGCCCAAGCACTCACCTCACACGAGTTGGTGCAGGAATGATCACTCCCAAACTGTCCCTGAGAACAAGGTGTCAGCAGTGAGAGTTTTCGGATGGACACAGGAGAGTTGGTGGCTCCAGGTGTTCTTTCTAGCGAGTGGGGAGGGCTGCATGAGGCGGATTACGTGAACAAAAGGAGCTGACCTGGCCACCCCCGCCCTACTTCCTCCCATCCCCCTCTCGTCTTGGGGTTACATAGATACAAACCTTTGATCTTTGAAATTGTGGAGTTGCTGCTCTGCTCCTCAAAATAAGAAAAGAAAGCCCCTTCCCTCCAAAAGGCCCCCACAAAACAAAAGCAACCAAAAAGCTTTCCTAGGTCTAAGAAGTCTGCTGTAGGCACTCCTTTTTAACCTCAGGTCATCCACTTATTCAACCAGCCAAGAAGTATGTACAGGGTATCTGCCAGGAGTCAGGACTGCATTAGTTACCGTAGTGAATAAGGCAGACACAGTTTCTTCCCTCAAGGAGCTTAAAGTTTAGAAGAAAAAACAGAGCGGGGTGGGAGCAGTTACATAATCTAATACTGTACTTACTGGGATGTTTAACCTGAGGCTTGTGGGCCGCATGCTGATTTTTGTGAGAATATTTTTTGCTTATCTGTAGTGTGGGATATCACAACAAGTATGCATGGACTTTTTGTTTGTTTATTTTCTTAGTATGATGTTAGTATTAGTTTTATATATTCAATATGTGGTCCAGGACAATTTTTCTTCTGATGTGTGACAGAGAAAAAAAAAGGTTGCACACCCATAGCTTAGTAGTTTCTGGAGCCTGCTCGTACTGGCACCCCAGAGATGATGGTAAAATCTTCAAGAATGTTGCCAACCTGGTATTGGACACAACCATACTTAAAATCAGCTAAGGGGGTTATAAGCTATCCTTAGACCACTGAAATCAACCAACCAATGTCACAAACCATTCCTTCCCCCAGAGCCCCTGTTGTTAACAATTTAGGGTTTATGATTGGGACATAAGTGTCTCCTGTGGCACCTTACTCCCAAGCAGGGTACCATGAGTATATCCAGTTACCACCTGGGTTAAAGGAGAAGGGAAGGGACAAAGGCATGTGGCATTAGGGCAATGTGACCACTGGTAGGTGTTGCTTCCTCATCCCCATTGGCAATCCTATCTAGGAGAGGTTACTTCCCAGGCCACCTATGCTAATCACAGCAGGTGGCCTGGTAGTGAGGGTAGGCACCCACATAACATCTCTCTTGAGCAGAAACATTTGGACTATGGCTCAAGTAAATGCCCCAGAGAAGTTTCGCAAACTCAGACATACCTTTCTACCATAAGGGTTTTTGCCTGCTCTATATATTTCCAATCCTATCAATATCTTCACATTTTCTTTATTGTTTTTCACACATTTTCTTTAAATTGACTTGCTTTATATACATTAATAAATGTTATCTCAAAGGAAACTTTAAACTCTCCTATTAATAAAAAATCAACATAGTTTGAAATAAAAAGAAAGCGATCGCAAAATGTAAATGGAATGAAAACAAAACAAGTCTACGACATTCCAGCTCTGAGCTTGAGGTCTGTTCAAAGACTAAACACCAATAGTTGTATAAGATATACCAGCAACATTCCTCTTGAGATCAGCAGAATAACTGAAATCAAACTAAAAATGAAATAACTTCGTCAATGTGTCAGTTGACGTTTGTCTTGTCTGAATACCACTTAAAATTATCTTGTTATCATAAGGGATGATGATGATAATTGTCATCATCACTGGCCTGACATTTACTGAGCACAGCATATGTGTGGGCCAAGCACTGTTGTAACACAGTGGCACAGCCAGAGGCCCTGAAGTCCTTGTCTCAGGAAACGCATGGGCACAGTAAGTGATCACACTGATATCTTCAGTTATCTGTAAGTAACCTCCGGTTTTCTGCAATAATGGACATTAATGAACTTCTCCTCTGGTCAGCCTCTGCCAGTTCTGTTGCAACTCTACTTTGGCCTTTTTCTCTCTTCAACTGATTTCACTTCTACAGAACCCGAAAGCAAACACAATTCATCACTGTGATAGTTATAATGAGCACAGGATTAATCCCTCCAATTAACTAATAAACATTACTTTAATACGTATCTTCATCCTATTACTGTTATAAATGCAACAAAAATGTCATTTCTCCCCAAATAAAAATAAAACAAAATTAATCTTTCTTGGCTGATTAATTTCACTCACTCAACAAACTTTTATTGTGTTTAAGAAGAAGTAGCACATGAGCATAGAGAATGAACTTGCCTGACCGATGGCCCAGCCAGAGGCCCTGAAGTCGTTGTCTCAGCAAGAGCATGGGCACAGCAAATGATCACACAGATATCTTCGGTTATCTGAAAGAGAGTTTGCTTAAGAGTAGAAGGTGCTAAAAATTTCACGACTGAAACATTAGACTTTCAAAATAGGAAGATAAAAGAAGTCCATTTTCTTCTTGTTCAGTATCTGACAGCACAGAGGAAGGCAAAATCTTTTAGTGACTCACTGAACACAGTTTATTCATCATCTACGCTCAGTAACCATGCCCTGTTTAGACCCAGGGTGGGAGCTGGTCTGAGGCCCAAGCAGGCCTAGCTCTCTCAGGGCCAGAAAGAAGGGGCTGGTAGTGAGGATGGTAATAAACAGAGACCTCAATCAAGGCTGCTGTAAACCAGATCCAGTGTCTCTGGGATCTCAAGTACTATCACCAAATGAATTAACCAGTCTAGTAACGGTTTCATCCACTTCTGTTTTCTTGTACACAATTCAATATCTCCTCTAACATATCCCTGAGAGGAGCCCACCCAGTTACGTTCACATGCTAAGTCTTGGAAAGGTGCCCCAGATTTTAACATTATGCCTGTTTTCTATAGACTCTTCCCTAGGTAGCCTTCTAGGTGTATGCAAAATGTTTCTTTTCTTAGTTTTATAAATTGAAGGTTTATTAGTATGTGTTCTATTATTTTATTTTTTCCTCCTCTCCATATTCATGTTCATTTCTCCCAACATACAATTTAATGAAATATTCTATCCAGATCTCTCTACACCTTGATTGTCTTCCTGTGGTTACAGTCCCATCTGTTAATGTGTCCTTTAAAAGGCTCAGAGGCAGCAAGGCAGGCTATCCCCTCAATACACCCGGAGAAGAAAGTGGGCAGTAATGTGCCTCATCATTATGGGATGCATTAAAAGAAACATAATAAGCAGGAATATTATACCCAGGAAATCAACCCTTCATGGGAGAGAAAACCAAGACGGGAAAGAGCTGGGCCAACTTTGGGCCATCTCTGGACAGAAGCCCATAGTTTTCTTCTTTAAGGAATTTTATTTTTTTCATTGAACTTCTGTTCAGTTCGTAATGACAATGTAAATGTACAATGTCATTTTCATTTAGTTTAAAGATCTCAAAGTTGTAATGTACCTTATTCTGTACCAAGTATTGAATACTTGGTAAATTATACACATAAACAGAAAACAATTTTCATTCTTTTTTAGTTTAACCCTGAAAATCATTTAGTGGACTTTTTTCTCTCTGGTCTCTTTTAGGCAATTGGTTCATTGGGAGAACCAAGAATTCACCCCTAATTTAACATGCTTCCCCTCTCCTAGCCTGGCTCGCCTCTGGCTTAGAAGCCGCAGGGTGATGAGTCATAACCTGCCCCTGTTCTCCTTCCCTATCAGTCCCTCTTTCCACACTCAGTATGGTGTCTCTGGCTCTGTCTATCCTCTGGAAGGAGCAGGGCAGCCCTCATCAAACATTGGCACCCTTTGGTTGTGGCAGACACCCAAATCTGACTCTGTCCTAGGACACTTTTGAGAATTTCTCAGAGTTTCCTGTTGAGGCTCTCCAACCACAGTTTTCTGATGTGGACTGTTTCCTCTGCTGGTCACTTTTGCCTCCCCACCTCTTAGCTTTTATATTCAGTATTACATATCCAGCCTTTTTGGGCATAGGTTGTCTCATCCCTGGCTGGGAGTCCTCTTGGAAGAGCTCTTTACAAGACAAGGAGAGCATGCTCCCTTCTGTAGGGTCTTCACGTGGCCCATAGGAACATTCACCATTGGTGCAGAGGTCACTTGCTTCCTTCTCTTCCCTCTATTTAGAAGTATAATTGAGCAGGGGTAATCAATGAAAGTCTCTAATACCCAACTAGAGTAAAAAAGTGAACCACAGAAACAGAAAATGTGAAGGGTGGGCCAGGTGTGGTGGCTCATGCCTGTAATCCTAGCACTCTGGGAGGCCCAGGTGGGTGGATTGCTTGAGCTCACGAGTTTGAGACTAGCCTGAGAAAAAAGTGAGTCCCTGTCTCTACTAAAAATAGAAAAACTGAGGCAAGAAGATCACTTGAGCCCCAGTTGGAGGTTGCTGTGAGCTATGATGCCCCTGCACTCCATCCAGGGTGACAACTTGAGTCTCTGTATCAAAGAAAAGAAAAAACAAAAAAGAAAGAAAATGTGAAGGGTCATGACTTAACTGTTCTCTAGAATTTCTAGAAGACCTGGCCTGCTTATGTCTGGTTATTCACAGAATTAGTCATAAGATTATAAGATACTCTCCAAATGTGTTCTAGCTCCCTACCATATTACCCCTTCATGCCAGGTCTATTTCTCAGTAAGGGACCTTTGCTAATTCTTAAACCTCCTTACTTTGCATTTCTGAACATCCACTCCACGTCACATCTTAGAATAGGAAGATTAGTCAGCATCACATTTTCAAATAGGAAGATTAGTCAGAAGTTTTTTAAAATGACCATTTTGGGGGTACTCACTTTGAAGGGAAAGGGCTTAATCATCAATCACAGTTGCATTCTGGCTGTCAGCACTCCAATTTGTACAAAAAATCAACATACTGAATCCCACAAAGGCATAAACGTATTCATGATCAAGGTATATATGACTTAATAAAAGGAAAAAAAAAGACACTGTACTAAGAAGCAGGGCACTTTTAGGTAGTTAGTGAGCACCACAGGGCCCCTAAAGTTGCTAATGATGGTGACAGCAAGAAAGTGCTGCAGGGCTCAGCCTCATCAATCGAGTTGCTCACACTTTAGCTGCAGAGACTGATTCTTCTTTCAATTTAACTAAACTTTGGTTTGGTGAAATGAATCATATTTCATAAACTTGGGGGTGAAGAGAATTGTCTTATTTTCTTTTTATAAATCTAGCATTGACAATTTCATGCTTATTCAGATGTTTCTGGGTAATCCATAGACAGGGAAGGGCAGGAGAAAACAGATCTGGCAATGGTGTATGGTAGCAGTAGCTGGACACGATCCCTAAGGACAAGGTGCCGAATTATAGCAGGAAGAAATCATAACGTGTGCAGCTGCAATCATAGGATCAACTTTGGAAGAAATATGTAAATCGAGCCATGGAGCATAAACATGCTGAAGGAGGTAGACAGGGCTAAACCCTGGAGAGCTCGGCATAAACACGGCTTGTTTAACAAACAGAGGTGGTTCTCCTAACTCCAGCTCTCATGGGTGCAAACGGCCTCCATCTGATTCTAGGCTGTGGTAGCAAGCCTATCCTTTACCTTGAATAAACAGGAAATGGCGAGCAAAGCATGCACTCTAAGACACAGCACCTGCCTTGTACCAGGCTGCACACTGTGGATGGAGATGCTCCCTGATCGCACAGATTCATACTTCAGAGCTTTAAACAATAAACAGCCAGATCTGTCGAACTCAGCATTGTGTACTTGGGAATGAAGCGAAAATGAAGGAAGTAACTTACAGTTACAGTAGAGGCCCTGAGTACAATGTTTGTAATATAAAATTCCTTTCCTAAGAATACGTGGGAAACTATGATGTGAGAACTTTGAAAATTATGTGGGGATGTTTGTTCTACAGATGAAAAGCTATGTGCACTCTGTCCTTTCCAACATGTGTGGCTGGTCCAATAATGTGTCAGGAAAGTCAATTTGAATCAAATGTGAGAAACTTCTTTAAGGCACTCTATGCCCGGATGTTTTCAGATTTAGAAATAGGGTCCGCAAATGCTTGCCTTGACTTCTGCTCTGAGTCTTCCTTGGGGGAAGCTGTCAACCTCCTCGTTATAGAATGCTTGGGGAGTCACAAGCTAGATGGGATCCCAAAGAAGTCCTTAGACTTTGCTCAGGGCCAATTTATGTAAAGAGTTTAGAATAGTGTTTGGTACATAGCAAATGCTCATAAATGTTAGTAATTACTTCTAGTATTGAATAGAAATTGTATGATTAATTTAGAGTAATTGTAAATGATATTTAAAATGGGAGTAATCAGCTCCTTAAAGTGAGCAAAATGTCTTTTAGAAATCATATGTAGAGATATCAACATTCCCTAAAATATTAATACATTAGTGTATTAATATTAAAATCTCCATATGTCAACAGTTTACATTTCCCCACCAAGCAATTTTTGAAAATCCTTTTAGTCTCACTTAACTTTTTCTTCTTTAAAACTGATATTGGCAACTCTTTCCTGTTAGAAAACAAATACCAAAAATTATGTGGAAGAGGTATATGTTCTCATTCAAATAAATTGGAAATGGAAAAATCATTTAGATCATCTTCTTCATCTTTCAGGAAAATGTTAAAAGAGGTTTTTGAAACATGCACCAATGAAGTTCATGCAACTATAATAAATCTTTTGCTGCCTTGCTTATGTTTATGGGGTACACAGCGTATCTGAAACATGCATGATGGCTTAAGAGTACAAAACATTTGGTTTTGGTTGCTTCCTTTTCTTGATTGACCAGTTCATTTGGATTTCAGGGGAGTTCTTGGCTTTCATAGGTTTTTGCCCTTTGCAGGCATCAGCCGCTTCTTCCCTGCCCTTGGCAGAGACCAAGTGACACTTCTTAGCAGATACAAAATGACCAGGTAACCTTGAGTAATGTCAGTCCTGGGCTGGGCCATTAACATGAGAGACTGCTTTGTGAACAGCTCCATTATTTTAACTCTTTCTTCTCCCCGAGGTCTCCCTCAGTCAGTGCATCAGCTGCTATTGAAACATGATTATAAATCATGCTTGTTTGCCCACTGACCCTCTTACAACACCAAAAGATGAAACTATGTGCTTGGAGGGCTCAGATGTAACTTAGACAGCACCTCTGCTGGTGATGAATCTTTATGGAAGCCTTATCTCATATTTTTAACAGCAAAGCTCAGGGTCTGTTTTACTGAGGCTGTTTATATATCTAATCAGAGTGGATCAGGAAATGTGGTTGACAGCACAAGGCTGCCTGAGAAACCTAATATTTGCTGGCCAGCATGAAGAGGACCTTTCAGCTGAGAGGCATGATCAATGACGTGTGCCTGAGGCTCTGTTTAGATTAAAGGAAATCACACATTGGTGGCCACATTCATCCTGAGCAAATTGTTTTCTCTCACGTAGGCTACAGTGAAAAGCTTTCCAATAAAACTGATGACAGGATTAAACACAACCGACTCTTCACATGCTATTCACATGGTCGTCGGCCGCAGGCTGGGAGGAAAGCGGGCTCAGCTTGTCTAGAAGGAGGATGGCACAGAAAGGAAGAGCGGGCTGTGCTCTGCCCTGACACTGACTAGCTGCTGCGCGGCCTTTGGAAAATTGTTTAATCTCTCTGAGTTCTTGTTTCAACGTCTGTGAAAG